>CM065739.1:53292290-53299790 GCA_033310375.1 Conus canariensis
GGGCAGGTACCGCCGACGCCAGGAGCGGGAGCGGTACTTTACGCAGGCGGTGGACCTGAGCAGCATCAGCAGCAGCATGTCCACCACGGTGGCCGGCAACAAGCTGGCCCAGGAGATCCACGAGGAGTTCCTGACCTGCAAGATCTGCCTGGAGCCCTTCAAGTCGCCCAAGTCGCTGGACTGCCTGCACACCTTCTGTGAGCAGTGCATCGAGAACCACATCATGTCCGAGTACAGCTACAAGAAGTACAGCGACTACCGCGAGTTCACCTGCCCGCTCTGCCGCAAGCGCACCCAGCTGCCGCTAGGGGGCGTCAAGAAGCTGCCCGACAACTTCCTGGTGTCGTCGCTGGGCGAGGTGGTGGCCCGCCAGAAGCCTTCCAAGTTCCCCTTCTGCGACATCTGCAAGCTGGTCAGCCGCAAGCACCACGAGGCGTCCTCCAAGTGTCTGGACTGCAACAAGCTGCTGTGCAAGAGCTGCGTGGAGCTGCACCGGGACACCAAGGTCACGAAAGATCACAGCATCTTCGACTGCGAGATCGAGAAGGACATCGAGTGCAAGGAGCACCAGGAGGAGGTGGTCCGCTTCTTCTGCGAGCCCTGCGAGACCTGCATCTGCGTGCTGTGCACCTTCAACGAGCACAAGGACCACGAGATCACCCAGTTCGCCCAGGCCGTGCCTAAATACAAGGAGGACCTCCGCACCATGCTCTCGGCCTGCAAGTCCAAGACCGACGTCTACGACCGGCAGCTGGAGGTGCTGTCCAAGTGCGAGACCTTCATCAAGAACGCGGAGCAGCGCATCCACGAGGTGGCCATCCAGTTCATCGCCGACATCCGCGGGCGGGAGAAGCAGCTGGTGGACGAGCTGCACGGGCTGTACGGCAAGGAGGTCATGGACTACGTGCAGCGCAAGAACGAGATGCAGAGCAACCTGGACTCGCTGAAGAACACGTGCAACCTCACGGAGCTGGTGCTCAACGGCAAGGACATCGAGCTGCTGCTGCTGAAGAAGCAGGTCCAGGACAAGCTGAGCAGCCTCTCCAAGGTCACCTTGAAGGACCTCCCCCAGTCTGTGCACAAGCACGTGGCCTTCCTGCCCGGCAGCGTGGACCTGGGCGAGCTGTCCGACAAGGACAAGAAGCCGCCTCACAACGCCCTCCGCTCCCAGGTCTCCCTCCCGCCCGGCGCCGGGCAGATCACCAGCAACGGCGTCCACATCCGCACCGCCGAGGTCCAGACGGACATGAACTGCGAGCACCGCTCACGCATGGTGTCGCGCTACATCCAGACACAGCCCCACCCCCGGGAGGAGCCGGCTGAGGTAGGAGGAGGAGGATCAGGAGGATCCCAGAGCGGGTACGGTGCCCGGACCCACAAGAGCACCGTGGGCACGGGCACGGACCTGATCAGCACGGAGGAGAAGGGCGTGAGCACGCGCTCCCGGACCCACCAGGTCAGCAGCCAGGACGGCGCCACGGAGGAGAGCGTCAGCACCGTCACCATCCCGGACCCCTGCTCCTCGCCCAGTGCCCGCCGTGCCCGCCGCCGCCGCGAGCGTGCCCGTCAGGAGGCCTCCGGGCGGTCCGTCAACCCCGCGCTGACCTCCACCACCGTGGTGTCCTCGCCGGAGGGCTACGGGCCGGTCCTGAGCTACAGCAGCAGTATAGAGGAGAACCATTACGGGTAGACTCCGGAGGGGGGCCTTGGAGAGGCCGGCGAGCGGGCGGCGCCAAAGAACCAGTATTGCCAGGGGACCCCAGGGGGAACACTGAATAGGAACCATTGTGGGACTACTCCAGAGGGGATCCTCTGGGGCTGCGTATTGAAGAGAACCATTATTGTTAGAGACTCCAGGGGAACACTAGATGAGAACCTTTGTGGGGTAGACTCTCGAGAGGGGATCCTCTAGAGCCTGGTACCGAAGAGAACCATTATTGCTAGAGACTCGCTAGAGACTGAGACTCTAGACGACACCCGACTCTTAGAGGAAAACCGAGCCATGGACTGACCCAAAGAGGAGAACCATTACGACAAGACTCCAGGAACCATTACGGTTAGACCTAAGGCAAACCATTCAGTTTTACAGGGCTCTAGAACCTATAATGATCAAACAGAAGAGAGAACCATTACGGTTAGACCTAAGGCAAACCATTCAGTTTTACAGGGCTCTAGAACCAATAATGATCAAACAGAAGAGAGAACCATTACGGTTAGACCTAAGGCAAACCATTCAGTTTTACAGGGCTCTAGAACCAATAATGATCAAACAGAAGAGAGAACCATTACGGTTAGACCTAAGGCAAACCATTCAGTTTTACAGGGCTCTAGAACCAATAATGATCAAACAGAAGAGCAGAACCACTATGGGTAGACATAAAGTGCATACCCGTTATGACAGTATCGCAGGATACTGTAGGAAAGTGACGTAGAGGCAAACTATTGTGACAGAGTGCTAGAGGAAGTATTATTAGGGCTAGGTGTCTAGGCAAACCGTTATTGAAGAGCACCAGAGGATATCCATTGTGGATTAGACATTTCGGTAAAAATCATTATTACAGGGCACTTGAGGATAACTATATAATGGCTAAACATTTCGGCAAACCATTATTAGAGGGCAATAAAGGACGATGGTTAGACATTTCGTCAAACAATTATTATAGGGTACTAGAGGATAATCATTATTATAGGGCACTAGAGGATACTCATTATTATAGAGCACTAGATGAGAAGAGAGCGATCTGGGCCTGACACTGGCAGAGAATAATTATGGCTGGATAATTATAGTGGAATCACCTGAGTTAGACTCGATTTGGACTCGTATTATACTGATCGCAAAAATTCCGGGATCGTCGCAAAAGTCAGCCAGGGATCGTCACTGCCGTCTACCTTCAGTCCTGGGCGATAGGGTAGAGAGAAAACACGGCTGATGGGGAGGGGGGGGGGGGGAGCATCAGCTGCCTAATTTTCTGTAATATGTGTATAACTAGATAATATTTACAGGAAAAAGGCACAGACAATAGGCAGAAGTGAAGTGAAACTGCTAACTACTGCTTTGGCCAATGGGAACGCTGACCACACAGACATTATTCGCTGTAACTGTGAATCATTGCAGAGAACAGAATCCACTAGATTTACCAACGGGTCGACAGGAGAGTATTGTAATGAAGAAGTGAATTTTCCTTGAGATATTGTGGATTAGGATCAGGAAACTATCTCAGTAATGACTGTGACTTTCTTCAGTCATTTTCAGTACTGACTGATTTTTTTCAGTCATTTTCAGTAATGACTGTGACTTTTTTCAGTCATTTTCAGTAATGACTGTGACTTTTTTCAGTCATTTTCAGTAATGACTCTGACTTTCTTCAGTCATTTTTTGTCTTTCTTTTATTGTCGTCTACAGGCGTTTTTTTTTTTCTTAGACTTTTTTTTTGTCTTTTGTCCTGGAATTTCTTTCATTAAAAAAAAAATCTGGTTGCAATATATAATACGCATGCTCTTTTGTTGTCAGTATCTAGAAATCAGGTAGTAAAACTTGTACACACTGTCCAGAATTGACGACTAAACGTCCGTTCTGCAGTGTCTGGTGGCTGCCTTTTTTTTTCTTTTCAAAAATGTAATTCTGCGGCATTTAATGTGTTGTTTTTTTTTGTCATTTCTAAAAAATATTTCAAACGTTGGAGCAAAAAATCAAGGGGGAATACCCGGCGTCGTCAGCAAGGCTTTATTCTGTATGCCGCCAGTCTATAGTTTAACTTTCAGTGTTTTGTTTCGTTTTCAGCATTTTTGTTTTTTGTCTCCCGATGATCTGACCTGTTCCTTCAATGACGGTTTTTCCGTGCGAGTTTTGCAGCCCCCCGAAGGCTCTGAGTGGCTGGGCTGGGCTATAATGATTAATTAAAATATGAATTTTTTAGTTCAAGAAATATGAAAAAGGTAAAAGCTCTGGTCGCAATTGCAGACCAGCAAAATTCTAAAGGTTTGCTAAGTATTTTCGTAGAGTAAGAGTGGTTGGCTGGGCTATAATGATTAATTACAGCCTGAATTTTTAAATGAAAAGAAAAAGTAAAAGCTTGGTTGAAGCTGTAGACCAGCACAGTTCTAAAGGTTTGCCAAGTATTTTCCTAGCGTAAGAGTGGTTGGCTGGGCTATAATGATGAATTAAAACCTGAATTTTCGATTAAGAAATGTGAAAAAGTAAAAGCTTTGGTCGGAATCGTAGACCAGCACAATCTAAAGGTTTGCTAAGTGTTTTCTCTGGGTGATCCCAACTTTGTGTGGTGATTTTCATGACTTTGATGTTTACTTCAGAAGGGGGAGAAAAACAGCGTGCAGAACCTCAGCTACACTTAAGAGTTATGTTTCCTTCATTTTCAGCGTGATCGGTCTACTCGGCCTTGCCTTTTAACTCTACACCAAATAATGTTGTTGTTGTTGTGTTGTTTTTTGGTGTTTTTTTTTCCCTTTAAATGCATCAAAGGCGAAGATCTCCAAGCCAGGACATTTTACTTCGCTGAACAAAACGGTGCCTGAAATTTGCCCTGCTCTCACGATGACCTCCGTTTCGATGTCCTCTCCAAGTCTGTGGCCTTGGTTTGATTCCGTCGGGATCACCGGTATCGGCGAGTCCATGGGGGCTGTCGTTGGACGGACGTGGTGACGCCCTCCGGAGGGAGAGCTCACTCACGCCGGCTTCGCGACTAAGCAATAATTGTCGTCAGTAGGGGGCTTAGTAGGTGGTGTATGTTGGATCAGAATAGGCGCCACTGAACACCACTGAAGTGACTCGGCAGCAGTGCAGTGTCTCCTCCGGTGCGTTGCCTCACGACGATTTGACACCGACTTGCTCCCTGTGGATTGCCGGTGCCGGGGCTGCGGCGGGACGGGCCGGGCTGTGGCTGTGGACGGGGTGTTCGGAATGAGCGGCGTGGGTGCAGTGCCACTGAGTTGTGGCACAGAAGATGTGACAACAAGTAGAAAATAGTCCCTGAAGTTTCTTCTGGGTATATAAGTGATATAGTACACTAGACGACCAACATCTCACAAGTCTTTCCTGCTGGCTCTCATCGAATTCCAATACTACTGCCACTTCACTTTATCCTTCCTGCCTGAAATGTGGGCAGATTCAGTTGTTTGTTTGTTTGTTTTGTTTTTTAACCCTCTCTGTTGATCAAAGTTCTGAACTTTGAAGTTGTCTCTTCAGTAGTGGCTGGATGGGTTGAAATAGAATTATTTTCATGTTTACGCAAGTTGAGAGGAATTATCTTCAGGAAAAAAAAATCTCAACGATGTGAAGAAACTACTTTTGCCCTGTAAATGGTTTTTCCTGCAGAATGATATCAAGTAGGCGCTAACAAGTTAAGCATTGAAGACCCGACCTTCAGTGAAGTTGACCTCATTATTGTCTCGGCTGAGAGAGAGAGAGAGAAGGCGGATGATGCATATTCATTCAGTAGATTTTCATCAAATTGACTTAAGAAAAAAAAAATTATAGGCATTGGCACAGACTCCCAATAACCCCGCTCATTATTGAGCGATACCAGTCAAGGAGGGGAAGAAAATCGGTCGTCAGCGCCGAGTTTAGAATTTCCATTCCATTTGTCCAAACGGCCTTGACCTTGATCTACACCTTTGCCTCGCGTTTCGGTCCAAAGCGGCACATTCTTCTTTTTTTTTTTTTTTCCCCCTTTTTTTTTTTTTTTTTGGGGGGGGGGGGGGGGGGTTCTCATTATGATCTTCTTGACTTTTGTGTCAAGGTCGAATGTAAAAAAAAAAAAAAAAAAAAGGTTCGTTCCAAAAGAAAAGAAGAAATGATTGTTTTGTTGCTATGAGTGTGTGAATTTCACATTTAGCGTGTCGAATTATATCCGAGTTCTTTTGAATTTTTTTTTTAAAGAGGTAACAATCAATTTCCTTTTTTTTCCCCTTTTTTTTCATTAACGTTGTGAGTTTGAATCTCAAGTCAACTGACGCAAGAGAGGTTGAGACGGTATAAGCTGTTTTTCATTTGCATCAAGCTGTAAACAATATCTTTCGAGACATCATGCTTATTAATAGTTTATCTGTAGTCTGACCTTACACTAAAAAGCAAGGTCGCCCAACAATCATGAGTTGTAGAAATTCCTTGTGGCTGGTTTTGGTGTGTCAACTTTCGTTTTGATAAATAACATCTTTTTTTTTTTAGAGTTGTCTAGATGTAGTGATTTATACTCAGAATCTGTGTAACGAATAGGATTGTGTCACTTGTTTTTGAAATGCTGCGTCAACTTTATGAAAGACCCATTCAGGTCGTTCCACCATTGGGTGAAAACATGGATGCTCTCTCTCTCTCTCTCTCTCTCTCTCTCTCTCTCTCTCCTCTCTCTCTCTCTCTCCCCTCACTCCCTCCCTCTCCCCCCTCTCTCTCTCCCTTTCTTTCCCCCATCTCTCCCCCCTCTCTCTCCCTCCTCTCCCCTCTCTCTCTCTCTCTCTCTCTCTCTCTCTCTCTCTCTCTCTCTCCACATACGCAAATACACACTTAGTACACACACCATTCGACATATCCGTTTGCAGTCCAGTCTGACTTCTACGGTGAAATCTGACCACGGATTGACCATAACGTAGGGTGCGTACCAGCGAGGCCCATGCATCGTTCAACAGTTATCCCTCTTTTCGTCACTGTCGCAAGACTGACACAAGTCGCCTCCCTTGAACCAATGATTTCTACGAGAGTATCGGCCGCTGGTTCTGTGTGTGTGTGTGTGTGTGTGTGTGTGTGTGTGTGTGTGTGTGTGTGTGTGTGTGTGACGTTCCGGTTTTATTTCTTTCGATTTTTGTATTGTTTTTCGGGGGGGAGGGGGGGGGGGGGAGGCAGAAGGAGAGGAAAGGGGAGAGCATTCATGCATTCTTCAGTTAATGAATTCGTTCGTTCATGTACTGGTGGCGGAGAAACTTTTTAAGACGTGACAAAAAAAAAAAGTCGACTTCGGTATCTGCTTTGTATGACATTTGAGATGCAGTTACAGTTTACCTATTGGTGGTTTTAAGATGTCTGTGCAAATGATACCACGCACTGTAAGATGATGATTGGTATGCATCCTCCGATGGTGACATGCGTTTTCAGATGGCTGTGCATATGACAGAAATGCATTTTTCAGATTGACTGTGCAGATGATTGACATGCATTTGCAGATAGCTGCGCAGATGATTGACGTGCATTTTCAGATGGCTGCGCAGATGATTGACGTGCATTTTCAGATGGCTGCGCAGATGATTGCCGTGCATTTGCCGATGGCTGTACAAGTGAAAGGGATGTATTTTATTGGAGAGGTGTACATGAACATGATTGACTTTTTCTTTCTTTTTTTTCTTTTTTTTTTTATAAATCGGACAGTATGTCTGAGCGTGCTGATGTACAAAGGTAGCATGTTTGATGTTGGGTCTATGTTGTGGGTGTGTACCATGGTGTACCATCCGGGCACCAGTTGCTTACATATAGTGACGTAGTATACTGTTATACCC
>CM065739.1:53329790-53334790 GCA_033310375.1 Conus canariensis
AGGGGTGGAGAGAGAGAGAGAGAGAGAGAGAGAAAGAGAGAGAGAGGAGGGGGGAGGGAGGGTGGCGGGGAGTGTTTCCAAGTCTACCGCGAAAGAACATGTCCCTAAGAGCTTCCGCTATGAGAACGTAGTAAAACTCAATCATTACTAGGGGAAGGGAGGGCTAGGTGGGTGGATTGGGTGGGAGGTGGGTGGGTTGAGGGACACTTGGCAAGAAACGGGTCATAGGGAAAGGAACGGGGATAGGGTTGGGTGGGGGGAAGGGGGTGGGCAAGTGGCGAGAGAGAGAGAGAGAGAGAGAAGAGAGAGAGAGAGAGCGAGAGAGAGAGAGAGAGAGAAGGGGCGGATGGGAGAGGAAATGGGGGGGAGCAGCTTTTTTCTTTGTTTTTTTTCTCCCCCAGACACCAACAAAGAAGAACATTTGTATGGTTAGGGAAAGAAAGAAAGAAAAAAAAAAAGCCAAATGATATACAATACGGCTAATGCGTGGATATGCCGCCAAACTGAATCGTAGAAATCAAGTAAGGGACTGGGATAGGTGTGTGTGTGTGTGTGTGGGGGGGGGGGGGGGGGGGATGGATTCAGAGATGGGAAAGGTAAGGAGAAAGAGTGGGAAGGGGAAGAGAAGAGGATGGGGGAGGGTGTGTGTGGGGGGTTTAAAAAAAAAGGGGGGGGGGAGAGGGGTGGGAGATGGAGAAAGACAACGAGCACGCGCGCCACCTGTGTACACACAGGGAAAGCAATCGATGATTTCACAAAAGTCTTTTTCTTTCCTTTCCCTCCTCACCCCCTTCACCGCTCCTCCTCCTCCTCCGATATGTGCATTAATTGTAAAGCCCTGGCTTGAAAAAAAAAAAAAAAAAAAAAAAAAGAAAAAAAGAAAAAAAAAAATCTCCACAACCAGCTGTTACAACCTATTGAGCGAAGAGAAGGCACTCTGTGTAAAGGCCCACTACTCCGGGCTCCCTCCCCCCCCCTCTCTCTCTCTCTCTCTCTTCTCTCTCCTCTCCGCCCCCGTTGCTGTGGCGGCACGCGCAACCCCTTGCACGAGCGCGGCAAGCGACGTGGCCGAGGCGACCAATGAGGCGGCAGCTGACACCACCGCGGAGGGCGGGCCGACCAATGGAAACGTTCCATGTATACGAGTGACCCTCGCCGCCCATCGCTGATCTTCGTTTGGGGTTGTCGCCGCTTGAAACCTGTATACGAATCGACCGGCGACCATGCTTGCTGTCGTGAGAGAGAGAGAAAGAGAGAGAGAATCATGGAGGTGAGTTGTTGTGTCGTCTGCTTGTAAATGTCCACATAAAACCGGGCAACCTTGTGCGTCCGTTAGCAAGTTTGTGCGTCCGTGGGACAGCTAGAAATTTTTTTTTACCCGTCAGTTTGGTTCAGAGTTTGTCCAAACAGCTGTTGTTGGGTTTTTTTTCAGTGACGGATTTGACGGGAGCAGTGTAGAAGATGTAGTGTCCCATATTGCCAGCTGTTAACTTTTAATTAGCACCGGAGGTTGGTCAGTCACATCAAATGCGGCCGTTTAGGAACTTGGAGAAGACGGACAAAGCGGTGGATGGTCGGAAAAAAAAATCATTGATCTGCGAATCTTTTTTTTCTCTTGTGTGTGTGTGTGTGTGTGTGTGTGTGTGTGTGTGTGTGTGTGTGTGTCACTGTGTGTGTGTGTGTGTGTGTGTGTGTGTGTGTGTGTGTGTGTGTGTGAAGGTGGTGTCATCCTTTTGTTCGGGCTGACTTACAGCGCGTGCCATGTCGGTGGCTTGTGTGATGATAATAATAATAATGATAATAATAATAATAATAATAATACCTAGGCACGTTTGAGAGGAAATCGGTCTTAGAGTGCGTGAAATGAGGGGTAAGTTTTTGGACAGGTATTTTCAATCCTCCCCCCCCCCCCTTTTTTTTCTTCTTTTTTTTTTTCTCTTTTTTTTCTTTCTTCCTTTTTTTCGCTTTTACGTCGTTGATTGGAAACAGGTGTGTGTGTGTGTGTGTGTGTGTGTGTGTGTGTGTGTGTGTGTGTGTGTGTGTGAGACAGAGAGAGAGGGAGAGATTTTGGGAGGCTTGTTCATACAGGTGTCAACTGTTTTGAATGCCCAAGGTGAGTTGCAATCTGTCAAATGATCAGACAGGCCTTATTCTATGATCACTGAAAAGGAGGGATAAAAAAAAAGAAAAAGAAAAAGACGAAACGACAAAAAATAAACGCCATACGTGTAGTCAACATCCAGACGAATGCCGACGCGAAAAAAAAAAAAAAAAAAAAAAAGAAAGAAGAAAAGACGGATACTTCGAAAGCGCGATTCTCAAAAGGGCGAGGAAAACGCAAACAACCGAAACTAAGAAAATTTTTTTTTTAAGTAAATAAAGGGAGGAAAGCGCGCCAAAAAAAAAAAAAAAACTATTTTTTTTTCTTTTAAAAAGGGATATGTCGAATATATATTTGACACTCTTACAACAAAAGATTGTGGTGTGAAGATCTTCTACAGACGAGAAACCCACGGACGACAACTCTCGCAGGCGACCCGCGGGACATTCTCATACTGTGGTTGATATGATGGCAGCCCGCACCAAACGAATCAAACAGCTGTTTCACACACAAGTGGACTAGCTGAGGCAATTGACCACAGTTTTTTTGTTTAAACTGTCTCGCCGGGGGGGGGGGGGGGGGGGGTGGGGGGGGGGCGATTCACTCTTGATAACAACAGCCCTCGTTCTTTTTGTCATCGATTTTTTTTTTTTTTTTTGGGCCGCCCATGCACGCGCCGTGATGTCACCCGGCACCTGTGCACGCGCGCGAGGTGATGGGATGGGACGGGACGGGGGTGGGTAGTGAGAGGGGTGGGTGGGTCGGTGGGGTCTCTCCATGCTCACGACCTGTCGACAGGGAGGGGGAGGGGGGGGGGGGGGGGGGCGGCGGATTGAGACATGACGGCCGTCGAAGCTGATCGAGCCAGGGCAGAGTGAGTAGATTGGTTGTATACATGAGCGATGGGAACGTTTGATATGGAAACCGCAAGACTCTTCAACCTGCACGACCCTAAACCTTTCGGTGTTTTTCTTTTTTTTCTCTCTTTCTTTCTTTCTTTTCTTTTTTTCTTTTTTTGTTCTCCCTTTTTTTGCTGTCCAATATTATGTGCCAACTCAGTAGCATTGCACCCACGCCGCTCATTCTGAACCCCCCTTCCCCCCCTCCCCCCCCTTCCCCCCCCCACCCCCCCCCCCCCCCCCCCCCCCCCCCCCCCCCCCCCCCCATCCACAGCCACAGCCCCGGCACCGGCAATCCACAGGAGGCAGTCAACGTCAATTCGTCAAGAGGCAACCCACCGGAGGAGACACTGCACTGCTGCCGAGTCACTTCGATGGTGTTCAGTGGTGGCCTGTTCTGATCTAACATACTGCAGGACTCCACCTACCAAGCCCCCTTACTGACGACGATAAATGCTTAGTCGCGGAGCCGGCGTGAGTGAGCTCTCCACCCCCCCCCCCCCCACCTCCACCCCACCCCGGAGGGCATCACTACGTCCTCCCAACGACAGGCCCCATGAATTTGCCGATACCGGTGACCCGACGGAACCAAACCAAGGCCACAGACATGGAGAGGACATCAAAACCGAGGTCACCATGAGAGCAGGGCATGAAGGGCCACAGAATTTGAGACATTTTTTTTTAAATGCTGATCAATGAGAATGAGGATGCTGAAGATGATTGCTACGGATTTCCATTCCGGTATGAGACTGCGTGTCAGGGCTGTACTCTACGTTTACTTTTATGATATATCCTAGTGTGAACCAGGCCCGAGAGAAACGGACACTTGCAGCGTTGGTCAGGAAATTTGAGCAACACTCTCAGAGACGCGTCCATTTAGTGATTGAAACTCGACTGTGTGGTCCCAGTCTTCTTACCTGAGCTCGTAGCAAACTCAGCTCTGGGTAGGACCTGGTTGTAGCAGTAAAAAAATCACACATGGCTCTGATGGGAATCGAACCCACGACCTCCCAGCCGGGAGTCCGCGATGCTAACCACTTTTCTCACGGCGGTTGGTTGCACGACCCTAAACCTAACCTTACACCAAAACTAGATCCTACCTAAGAAAAAAAGAAAAAAAAAAGAAAGAAAAGAAAACACACACACAGTCTTAATCCGAACCCTAATGTTATTCTAACTGCATAAACCGTTTGTTCTCTGTTTCCTTCTTTTTTTTCCAAAAGAAATTTTAATTGGCAAATTGAAGATAAGTGTGAGGGCAGTAGAGCTGTGCCATTTTAAACCACCCAGGAGGCAAAGAACATCGACCTTCAACCAGATTCCGATTGTTACAGGTGTTATAGGTAAAACCCAATACGTACCGAGAAAACGATTTAGGTGTGTGTGGCGGTTCAGAAAACCGGTTGTTCGTGGCAACTCAAACCCGGTGTTGTTGTTGTTGTTTTTAAACCACATACCGAAAGTAAGCTGTTCCAAGAATTGCCGACGTACAGCATGACACGTACAATCCGACTGTTCGTTAAATCAGCGTTGATTGTGTTCGGATTTCAGTTTGCTGTGCTCCTCGTCACACACACACACACACACACACACACACACACACACAACACACACGCACACACACACACACACACACGTACGCGCGTGCGCGCAAACACACACGCACGCACACACACACGCAAACACACACAGACGCACGCGCGCACACGTAAACACCACACACACACACACACACACACACACACACACACACACACACACACACACAGAGGTATGTTGAGCGGGGAGGGGGGCAGGCGAGCATTCGAAGTGAACGAGTATTGATAGTAGTGCACAAGTTGCAGGGATTGTATTGGTGCGAAAAATACCCAGCGTACAACCCCGGATACTGACCCAAGGTCGACACCGGGTAAAAACGAAAATGAAAACGAAAACAAAACAAAACAAACAAAAATCAGTTTGGATTTCACGAACCAGTTTCCAGTTCCTGTGCCAGGCCT
>CM065739.1:53349790-53354790 GCA_033310375.1 Conus canariensis
CTCTTTATTTTCTGACCCAGCCAAACGTCTTCATGGAGTGACGACCACTCTTCATTTTCTGACCCAGCCAAACGTCTTCATGGAGTGACGACCGCTCTTCATTTTCTGACCCACCAAACGTCCTTCAAAGAGACTTGTTTGTTTTGTTTTTTAGTGAAAGAAACTTTGTTCTTCAGAGGAGGTTTGTTTCTCAGTGAAAACGAAGTCGAATGCTCTTGGATGATGTGATGATACTTCTTCATGTTCTTGCCGTGTGAAATGTCCGCAAAGAGACAGTCATGTTTGTTCTTCGTATCTTTATATGTTCAAATGTCCAGATGTATCAAATGTCCAAATGTATCAAATGTCCAAATGTAATCAAATGTCCAAACAACC
The DNA here is from genome assembly GCA_033310375.1 of Conus canariensis. Lineage (NCBI taxonomy): Eukaryota > Metazoa > Mollusca > Gastropoda > Neogastropoda > Conidae > Conus > Conus canariensis. Next base: position 53,350,166 of record CM065739.1, read on the forward strand.
CGCATGTTCTTCGTGTCCTTACGGATTGAAATTCCCCACAAGGACGGACTCATGCTTGTTCCGCATGTCCTTACCGGCTGAAATGTCCTTAAAGAGACGGAGTGACACATTTTTTTCATGTCCTTACCGGCTGAAATGTCCTTAAAGAGACGGAGTGACACACGTTTTTCAGTCCTTACCGGCTGAAATGTCCTTAAAGAGACGGAGTGACACATGTTTTTTCATGTCCTTATCGAGCAAAACGTGCTAAGCAGACTGATTGATGCGTGTTCTTCGTGTCCTAGCATGGGAGAAACGTCCCTAAAGAGACGAAGCGATGGTTTTTCTTCTTGTGTTTACTGAGCGAAAAGTCCTTAGAAGTGACAGTGATGCTTCTTTTTTTATGTCCTTACTGAGCGAAAAGTCCTTAAAGTGACAGTGATGCTTCTTTTTTATGTCCTTACTGAGCGAAAAGTCCTTAAAGTGACAGTGATGCTTCTTTTTTTATGTCCTTACTGAGCGAAAAGTCCTTAAAGTGACAGTGATGCTTCTTTTTTATGTCCTTACTGAGCGAAAAGTCCTTAAAGTGACAGTGATGCTTCTTTTTTATGTCCTTACTGAGCGAAAAGTCCTTAAAGTGACAGTGATGTCTTCTTTATGTCCTTACTGAGCGAAAAAGTCCTTAAAAGTGACAGTGATGCTTCTTTTTTATGTCCTTACTGAGCGAAAAGTCCTTAGAAGTGACAGTGATGCTTCTTTTTATGTCCTTACTGAGGAAAAGTCCTTAAAGTGACAGTGATAGCTTCTTTTTATGTCCTTACTGAGCGAAAAGTCCTTAAAGTGACAGTGATGCTTCTTTTTTATGTTCCTATACTGAGCGAAAAGTCCTTAAAGTGACAGTGATGCCTTTTTATTTCCTTACTGAGCGAAAAGTCCTTAAATGACAGTGAGCTTCTTTTTATGTCCTAACTGAGGGAAAAGTCCTTAGAAGTGAGAGTGATACTCTTTGTTTCATGCCCTTACCGAGCAGAAGGTCCTTATTGAGTCGGACTACCACTTGTTTTTCATGTTCCTATCCAGCGAAAGGTCCTTATTAAGACCAAAGACCACTTGTTCTTCGTGTTCCCACAGACAAAATGTCCAATTGAGACGGAGTTAGCTTGTTCAAGTCCTACCATGGGAAATTCCTTACAGAGAGACACGGTGACCGCTTTGTTCTCCATGTCCCTATCATGGAAAAGGTCCTTACAGAGACAGTGACTGCTTTGTTCTCATGTCCCTATCATGGAAAAGGTCCTTACAGAGACAGTGACTGCTTTGTTCTCCATGTCCCTATCATGGAAAAGGTCCTTACAGAGACACACGGTGACCGCTTTGTTCTCCATGTCCCTATCATGGAAAAGGTCCTTACAGAGACAGTGACTGCTTTGTTCTCATGTCCCTATCATGGAAAAGGTCCTTACAGAGACAGTGACTGCTTTGTTCTCCATGTCCTATCATGGAAAAGGTCCTTACAGAGACACACGGTGACCGCTTTGTTCTTCATGTCCCTATCATGGAAAAGGTCCTTGCAGAGAGACACCCGGTGACCGCTTGTTCTCCATGTCCCTACCGGGCGAAAGGTCCTTACAGTCTGTTCCGCATGATCGGTGGGATCTTCGTTCGGCTGGGCTGTGGGGACGATCCAGCTGACGTCACTTCCTCCTGGAGAAGAGAACGTGTCACGTGATGATGGTGTCGTGGCGGTGGTGAAGGAGGTCGGTCTACGCGGTGAGTTTGCCAGAGGCGCCGGCGCTACGAGTTGAGTTATTCAGAATGACTATTGGAATCCCAGGGTTTCTGGGAGGCCCTTGCTTCCCCCCCCCCCTCCCCCCCCCTTTCTTTCTCCCTCTCCCTCCCTTCCCTGGCATCCTGCCCTCTCCCACACACATACACTCTCTCCGCGCGTCCCCCCCCCCCCCCCTTTACTCTCTCTCTCTCTCTCTCTGTGTCTCTGTCTCACTCACTCTCTATATGTGGCTCTCTCTCTCACCCTCTGTGTGTGTGTCTCTCTCTCTCTCCCTCTGTGTCGCTCTCTCTCTCTCTGTCTCACTCTGTCTGTATATCTGGATCTCTCTCCCTCTCTGTCCCTCTCTCTCTCACTCTGTATATGTGGATCTCTCCTCTCCCCCTCTCTGTCGTCTGTCTGTCTGTCTCTCTCTCTGTCTCTCTCTCTCTCTCTCTCTCTCGCTCTCTCTCTCTCTCTCCGTTGTGATCACCCTCTTCATTACTTTTCTAGAGGGCAAGATGTGAACAAACCTGTATATGCTTATTTTCCCTCCATTAGAAACAAACACTCCGTCCCCCCCCCCCCCCCCCTCTCTCTCTGTCTCTGTCTCAGTCTCTCTCTTTCTCTCTCTCTCCCCTGTCTCTGTCTCTCTCTCTCTCTCCCTCCTCTCTCTCTCTCCTCTCTCTCCTGTCTCGACTCCCACTGCCTAGCGGGTTGCCCCATGACAGCTGGAACTGCTGTTGGGGGTGCTTCAAAACAAGTCTCGGTGTGGCTGTGTCTTAGAAGAGTCGGAATGAGCGGCGTGGGGAAACGCCACGCTGGGGACACGGATGATGGCAGCAAGAAATCACTGAAGAAACAGATATTTGTGTGTCGCCCTGATGAGTCCCATCGATCCAGCGGACGAAAGGCCTTAGGAGCAAGGCACTGTGAATTGATCCGTCTTCAGGAAGGATTGCGATGGTTCCTATAAACTGCCAGTGAAGGGTTTAAACATTTATGATATATTGTCCTGACTTTATATGTTCACATTTTCTTCTTCCCCCTCCCGCCCCCCCCCCCCCCCCCCCCCCACCTTTTTCTTTTGTTTCATTTAAATTTTTGTCAAAAGTCATTAATGTAATCACGCACGAATTATTTGCTTGCACGTGTCCCCCCCCCCCCCCCCCCCCCCCCACCACCACACACACACACAACACTACTAAACTCTTCAGCAATATATTTGTTTGATTGTTCAGTAGTACCATGGTAAAGAAGTCCCTGGGGAAGGCCCACTACTAAATTGTTCAGCAATAGATTTGTTTGATTGTTCAGTAGTACCATGATAAAGAAGTCCCTGGGGAAGGCCTACTACTAAATTGTTCAGCAATATATGTGTTTGATTGTTCAGTAGTACCATAATAAAGAAGTCCCCTTAACAGTGCCGAAACGTTGGAAAGAACTTGCTTGTTTGCTTTTTCATTGTGTGGTTTATATATATATATATATATATTGTGTGTGTGTGTGTGTGTGTGTGTGTGTTGGGGTGTGTGTGTGTAATCTATCTATGTAGATATCTCTGTGTCTGTGCGTGTGCGTGCGTGCGGCGTGTGTGTTTGTTGTGTGTGTGTGTGTGTGTGTGTGTGTGTGTGTGTGTGTGTGTGTGTGTGTGTGTGAGTGTGTATTGATAAATAGAATGACTGAGCGAAGTAGATACACTGATGAATAGGTACCTAAGTAGATGTAAATCGACTGACAAATGAATATTACATGGGTATGTAAATGATAGGTAAAGAAATAAGTACATAGATAGGTAGATAATAGATAAAGAAACGGAGAAATAGACATACAAACAAAAGATAAATAAACAATAGACGTAGAAATGAATAGAAAAACAAATAGTAAAGAAAAAAAAAGATAAATGAATCAACAAACAACTAAAAGATAGATAAATTAACTAACAACTATATCCAAATAAATAGATGGAATAGATAGATCGATACGTATTGATATGTAAATAAATAAGCAAATGAATTGGTGAACAGTTGGATTTGAAGAGAGAGAGAGAGAGAGAAGAGAGGAGAGAGAGAGAGAGAGAGAGAGAGAGAGAGATCACATAGCACATAGATGAACAGACAAATAGAAAGATAAGCAAATAAAGAAACGAACGAATAAAAACATACATAAAATAATGATTAACTAACTGAGTAACTAACTACCTGAGTAACTAACTAACTGAGTAACTAACTAACTAACAACTAACTAACTAACTGAGTAACTAACTAACTGAGTAACTAACTAACTAACTAACTAACTAACTAACTAACTAACTAACTAACTAACTAACTGAAACACTTGAATGTCAACGATCATCTCTCTCGTTTCTCTCACTTCAAAGCCAGATAAGGTCAAACCATCGGACAGTCTTCTGCATTAGAGGCAACGGACGGTGTCTGTTCTTCACAAGACAAGATGTGAACGCCCAGAGAGAAGGCACGGTATGCTTTGAGACAATGCTGAAAGGAAGACCTCTGTCCAGGAATAAATGGGTGGGTTGGGGTGAGGGGAAGGGGGTGGGGGTGGTGGTGGGTGGGGGGTGGGGGGGGAGAGGGCAGTGAGGTGTATGAGCGTGAGCGGGGAGCGAGGGGAGGGAGGGTGGGGGTAGAGATGAGAAGAACAAGCGTGTGAACGATGTTGAACGTTTTGTGAGTTTGTTTGTTTTTTCTCTGTAATTTCTCCCCAGATTGTGTAAATGTCTTTGTCTTGTGGCAGAACAACAACAACAATAATACACACACACACACACACACACGCGCGCGCGCGCGCTCACACACACACGCACGCAACACACACACACACACGCACGCACGCACGCACGCACGCACGCACGCACGCACGC
>CM065739.1:53359790-53377290 GCA_033310375.1 Conus canariensis
GTGTGCCGGTCTTCACGGACGGAGTTGGCATCGCCACCGCCGCTGCTGACATCGAGGTGGCCCACAGGTCGGGAAAACGAGGCAGTGCTAAAGCCAGGCCAATACTGGTGAGGTTTTTTGACAGAAAGAAAAGGGACTCTATATTAACTAACAGAAGAAAACTGAAAAATAAAGGAACTGTCATTGATGAGGACCTAACCTACGCCAACTACCAACTCTCCACAAATGCACACAAACACTCGGCAACGATGTCTGTGTGGAGTTCTAACGGAAGAGTGATGGCCAAGCTGTTAAATGGACAGATCCTGAAATTAAACATTCACATGGACCTCGATGTCGCTTTCCGCAGGGCAATGACTTCCAATGTGATCAGTGACCAAGAGGACACCTGAAGTGACAGTGTGGCTGTGTGTATCATGATCATCAGTGGTTTTCATATTCCCTGCACACTTTATGTCAAAGACATTGTTGTGGGTACTTGTCATGTTGGTTTCTCTTTTCCTGCAACTTGAAATAGGTAAAACAACGTAATTTAGTTTGATTCTGGTTTATTTATCTCTTGTACATTTTGTGTTAGTGTAGCTGCCATATATTTGGAGTCATCTATTTTTTTTTTTTCTCTCTCACCATCCTTTAAACATTGAATCTAGAAGAGATTTCCTCCTTCTGCCCCCCCCCCCCTCTCTCTCTCTCTCTCTCTCTCTCTCTCTCTCTCTCTCTCTCTCTTTCTCTCTCTCTTGCCTCGGATGTCAAACTTTGTTGTGTTAATTTTCACCTGATTTATCTTGATGGGGGGTGGGGGGGGGGGGGGGCATCCGTTTGATTGTAGAGTGGGGGTTGCTGTGTATGTGTGTGGGTCTGTTGGGGGGTGGGGGTGGAGGAAGTTGTGTACATATGTGAAGATAGGCAGGGGGCGGGGCCTTGAAAGGGAGTTATTTACTCGCAATTATAAAATATAGCTTTTCTGCTTGTGCTATGCACTGATGTTTACAAGTGATGGGGAAAGCCACAGCAGGCACATGATAAACCATACTTCTGTGTGTACTGATTTCTGCATACTGTGGCCAAGGAATTTTGTGGGACATGTTGCTACAAAATGGACTACATGTATACATGTGTCTCTCTACATTCATGTACAAAAAGGTTTATGGTCATAAGTCTCTGGGGTTTAAAACTGGAATTATATAACTATACGATTGATTATGTCATGATTGCTATATGGTGCAAATTGTGTGTACATGATATTGGGTAACAGTTTTCACTGCCAGTGTTGACAAGACAGTTACCCTGTTTATTAGGCCTGTACCGTTCCCGGTCCCCACCTACCCCTTTTGGTATTTGGTCCCCCCCCCCCCCCCCTCGCTTTAGGGCCCCTCATATTGCATTTCTTTTCTGCTACAGATGTACGCAGAAGTGGGAGTACGCGATTATGTGCGCTCGCGTGCGCATGTATGTATGTATGTGTGTGTGTGTGTGTGTGTGTGTGTGTGTGTGTGTGTGTGTGTGTGTGTGTGTGTGTTGTCTGCGAGTATAGAGGGCAACACACTCTTCTGAGCCTGTGTCTTGCTCAGATCAGTTAGCGCGAGTGTGTTACTTTTCACTGACTTGTTTTGGCTGTAAATACTTGTCTTCTTGTTTCATTACTTCTCTTTACTCCTGGTGAATAGCTATGTGATCTTCTCTGTAACTGGGGGGAAAAATTCATAGATATGTTTTTTTTTCTCTTCGTTTTTCCTCTGCTATGGATACATTATTACAATAATATTCAATGCCATTTTTGTGCTCCCATAAAAAAGAATAGAATTCTGATATGTATTTGTGTCACTTAGCCAGTGAACCAAGAGTGTTATGAATTGTTCCTAGTGCGACTTACCTGTTGTTGTTGCTTTAGATTTTGTATTTCATTTATTCATGAGTGTGTGTGTGTGCGTGTGTGTGTTTTGTGTGTGTGTGTGTGTGTGTGTGTGTTGTGTGTGTTTGCAAAAATACGACTAACAACATGAAAATTTGTAATATGTGCAAATGCGTCATTTTGCGTTTGTGTACGTGTTCGTGTACCAACTTGCATATTGTGGCTGACAAATTGCGTGTGTACCAGATTGTGAAAGAGTTGTCTAGGACCAAACTGCGCGTATGTGCACGTCTTACACTCGTACATTGCTGATGTATGTAACTGGAATATGCCTGTGTGCAGGAGAATGCATTTACACTGATATCTGTATGCACATTACGTCTAATGTCATGATCTATGATATTGTGCACAACGGGAAAGACTTATTTGACTTTCCTCTTCCGCCCTCTGCGTTCTCTCCGCCTCCCCCCCCCCTCCCCCCCCCAGCCCCCCCTCTTCCTGCTTTCCGTGCCGCCTCCTCTCTGTCCCCCCCCCCCCTCCTTTTTTTTTTTTTTTTTTCTCCTCTCCATTCGTGCGTGATTTAACACGCGTGCGCGCGTGTGTACGTATGTGTACATGTGTGCGCGCGTGCGTGCGTGTGTGTGTGTGTGTGTGTGTGTGTGTGTGTGTGTGTGTGTGTGTGTGTGTGTGTGTGTGTGGCGAGGGAGGAGGATCACATCGCATAATTACTATTGTGCTTTATATAGTTAACACCTGTGGTTGGCGTCTTCTGCCGCCAAATTCGGCCATCTTTTTTTTTTTTTTTTTTTTTTTTTTTCTTTTTTCTTGTTCGATTTGATCATCCTCCATCTATAGATGGTAGCTATGTAGCGTCTTGAAAACGTAAAGAGTGATGCCAATGACGATTTTTCTCTCTTTGCACTGCTCATGCCAGTGATCACCATCCAATAACATCCAATGTTTATACATGATTTATTCATGTTTCAATGTCTATGTGTAGAATCGTGTGCGTGTGGTATGTGTTATTGTGCCGGTGAATTGACAGGTTCTATTGATTTCTCATTATGCAATGTTGATTTGTGCTTTAGCGAGGATGTGCATAGTGTATGTGACATGGATTCCGCTTTCCAGTTTTGTTCTTTTTTGCCATATGTGCTTTATGAGAAAACATTTCGCTTTTTATGTCATTTGTGGAAACATATGAATATCCCTATTAAGTATACGTCTGTCTACCGTAATGACTTGTAGGGAAATCAAAATTGGGTCTATGAACTGCCAGGGTCTCGCAAATGCTCAGAAACGTCGAGACGTGTTTAATTATTTAAGACAAAAATTTTATTCAATATACCTGCTACAAGACACTCACTGTAGTCCTAAACTAGAAGCCTACATTAAAGCTGAATGGGGCTATAAATGTTATTTTGCCTCACATAATTCTAACTCCCGCGGGGTTGCCATGCTGTTTAATAATAACTTTGATTTCCGCCTGAACAAGATTTATAAAGACCGACTTGGCAACTATATTTTTGCCTCGATAAAAGCAATGGACATGGAATTATTAATTGTGAATTTGTATGGACCTAATCGTGACGATCCAGAGTTTTACATTACATTAGAAAAACAGATTCGAGATATAGGGGTGGAAAAAGTAATCATTGCGGGAGACTGGAACTCTGTCCGAAATTATACTCTTGACTGCTGTAACTACAAACACAATAATAATCCAAAGGCGCAAGAACAAATAGATGATATGATGGATAATCTGGACCTCGTAGATGTTTGGCGGGAACTGAATCCCGAGCTTAGGAGATACACATGGAGAAGGAACACACCATTCCAGCAGAGTAGACTAGACTATTTTCTGATTTCGGATATATTAAGTAGTTATGTTACTGAAGCAGATATACTACCTGGCTACCGATCTGATCACTCCTTGATATTATTAACTCTGCAATGTGGCCAACAAGAGAGGAGAAGTCTACTGTGGAAATTCAATAGTTCCCTATTAAAAGACATGAAATATGTAGAAGAAATAAATAATGTAATCAAAGAGGTAACTGAAGAGTACGCAGCCCTACCTTATTGTCGTGATTCCATAGAAAATATAGCAAAGTTTGATCGGCAGTTTGTTATCTCGATCAGTTGTTCCTGGATACACTGCTGATGAAGATTAGAGGGAAAACTATTGCATACGCAACAATGAAGAAACGTGAAGCTTTAAAAAGAGAAAAAGAACTTGAAAAAAATATAGAACAAATTGAAAGAAAGGATTTACATACTGATGTAGAAAAAACAGCTCTTGAAAATTGCAAACAAGAACTGGTCAGCTTAAGACATAAAAGAATGGAAGGTGTCTTGCTGCGTTCAAGGGCAAGATGGGTTGCCGAAGGGAAAAAATAACAAAATACTTTTGCGGCCTTGAAAAAAGGAACTATGTAAGTAAAAATATAATGAAACTTACATTAAGTGACAGTACAACGTTAACAAATGATGATGACATTGCTGAGGCAGTGAATTCATTTTACAAAAAATTATATTTGGAAAGAGTTGTAGAACAGTGTGAAATCTCAAGCCTTACTGACCAACTGCCACAATTAACGGAACAGGACAAAAATACTCTGGAGGGGAAAATAACTTTAGAAGAGGCTGGATATGTGTTAAAAAATATGGGACAACAATAAAAGCCCTGGAAGTGACGGTTTCACAGCTGAGTTCTTTAAGTTTTTTTGGTTACAGTTAGGGTCATATGTCGTAAGATCTTTAAACGAAGGGTTTGACAAAATGGAACTATCCACTACCCAGAAGGAGGGGGTCATTATATGCATTCCGAAAGGGGATAAACCCAAAGACCAAATAAAAAACTGGAGACCAATATCGCTTTTGAATGTAGTGTATAAAATTGGATCTGCGTGCATTTCAAACAGATTAAAATATGTTTTAAGTTCAATCATAAGTGAAGATCAGAGTGGCTTTATACCAAATCGATACTTAGGAGATAACATTCGACTTATCTACGATCTCATGGATTACCTTGTTAAAACTAGAAAACCTGGGCTATTACTATGCTTAGACTTCGAAAAAGCATTTGATAGTGTTGACTTACAATTCATGTTTAAGGTCTTAACAGCATTTGGTGTAGGCCCTGACTTCTGTCGATGGATTAAAACTTTTTATAAAAACATTAAATCAACAGTTTCTGTCAATGGCAAGCTAACTAGCTGGTTTGCCATTGGGAGAGGTTGTAGACAGGGCGACCCAATATCACCATACTTGTTTGTTATGTGCGTTGAAGTGTTAGCACTCATGATAAAAGAAAACCAAAATATTCAAGGCATCAAAATTGGAAATACTGAACATAAAATAGCACAATACGCAGACGACACTGAACTTACTTTAGAGGGAGACAGAAAATCGTTTGAAGAATCAATCACAACCATTGAAAAATTTGGAAGAGTATCTGGGCTTGTATTAAACACAGAAAAGACGATAGCAGTATGGCTTGGAAGTATGCGGAACTCAGCACTGAAATTTCTACCACACCTGAAGATGGAATGGAATCCAAACCGTTTTAAGATTTTAGGGGTCTGGTTCACGAATGATTTAAAAGAATGTGAAGTTGTGAATTTTGAGGAAAAGTTCTCTGAAATAAAATCATTATACAGAACTTGGCTAAAAAGACAAATTACACCACTTGGTAGAGTCGCAGTTCTTAAGTCGCTAGTGCTATCAAAAATTGTTCATTTATGGATATTGTTGCCAAATCCACCTGACCGTCTTTGTGAGGAAATTCAAAAATTAGTGTTTAAATTTGTATGGAATAAAAACAAAGATAGAATAAATAGAAAAACGTCTGTTAAAAACATCAATTCGGGGGGTATGGGTATACCCAACATTAAAAAATATCTGAACGCGTTGAAACTAACGTGGATTCGTAAAATACAATCCAGTAACCATAAATGGAAAGAACTTCTCAGACTTCAGTATCCGAATATTGACAGAATGGAAAACATAGGGTCCGATTTGCCGAACCACGGCTGTGTAAATACATTCTGGAAAGATGTTTTTAAAGCATACAAAGAATTTGGAGAGGTAAAACATGTCAAAACTGTAGAAGATTTTTGTTCTGAACCGGTTTTTTGTAACAATCATATTAAAGTTGAGAAAAAAAACAGTTTATTATAAAAACTGGATCAGAAATAATGTACTTTTTGTAGGAAATCTTTTGGATGACAATGGCAACTTCTTCACATTCCAATCTTTCACAGAAAAGTATGGCGTGTTCAGTAATTTTGTTACTTACCATGGAATCATATGTGCTGTGAGAAAATACGCAAGAGAGACAGGACTGAAACTGACGCACAGGGCCTCGAATTTTTCTAACCAATTACTGAATAGAATCAAAACAGCTCCTAGAGGAGCAAGGTATTATTATGACATCTTAATGGAAGATGCAAATGAGCCTAAGTGTTGTAGTAAGTGGGAAGAAAGGCTAGGAACTGAGGTCTGTTGGCTCAAAGCATTTAAGAAAATTGGAAAAATAAAAGATATTAAACTGAAATGGTTCCAAATTAGAGTAACTCATAGAATTTTGGGAACAAATGTAATTCTTCATGAAATGAATATAACCAATTCAGACAAATGTTCGTTCTGTCATAACGAAAAAGAAACAATAAGACACATCTTTTGGACCTGTGAAAGGACAAAACATTTCTGGAGGACATTTCAAAATTCGATAAATGAAAAATGTGACAACTCAAACATATCGCTAACAGAAAACATAGTTTTATTTAACTGCGATAACCATTATAGAGCTGACAAGGTTTTCGACCTAATTCTGCTGTTAGCTAAATATTTTATATACAAATGCAAATGTAAAGGTAAACAACCTCAATTCATTCAGTATATTTCATATCTGAAAAGAAGATATGAAATTGAAAAATATGTCTGTCGTATTGATATGTCTCAGAAAAACTGTCTGGCTCAATGGGCAATGTATCTACCACTTTTTGAATAACCTGCTGATAATAATAATAATAATAATAATATATATATACTTATATAGCGCATTTCTTGTTGTACAACTCAATGCGCTTACATCCACCATTTGCACTTATTCATACAATATTCATGCACACAGCAAAAAGAAAATACACAATGGCAGACGCACCTACATGCATAAACTGTCTCACCGAACTAGTCGTGGAGGAATTTAAGAGAGATCTAGTCATCTACAGAAGAGAATAGGCTTTTTTGAAGAGGTAAGTTTTGAGCTGAGATTTAAAAGAAGAAAGAGTACGCTGATTACGAAGGTCTTCAGGGAGGGAGTTCCAAATAGAAGGTGCTCTAAAACTGAAGGCTCTTTCGCCAACAGATTTCAGAGAACGCCTAGGGATTTTCAAAAGTTTTTGTGAAGAAGAGCGAAGGGTACGAGAGCTTTGGTAGGTGCAGAGAGAAGAAGAGACAGATAGTGAGGAAGAGATTCATTGAAGTGGCGGAAAGCAAGAACTGCCAGTTTAAATTGCCACCGATACTGTATGGGAAGCCAGTGCAGTTCGATCAGCATGGGAGTGATGTGCTCACACCTCCTCTTCAAAACAAGTCGTGCAGCGCTATTTTGGACTCTCTGCAGCCGAGCAATCTGCTGATCCTCATCTTCTTAGAATTACTGTCATGGATCAACACCGTGTGTATTTGTATATAATGTATTCTGTCAAATTTACCGGTGCATGAATGTTTGTGTACTGTCTGTCTCTATGTTAAAAAAAGAAACAATTAAAAAAATGTTAAAAAAAAAATAATAAAGTGTGTGCATTTCATGACGATGTGTGTTATGGTGTGTGATATTTCGGTCTGTCGTGGTGGTTTAAGCCAGTCGGTCGGAGGTAACTTTTGAGGTTTGCTGTCTCTCTCCGCCCGTCTGACTCTTTTGTCCCTCCCCCTCCCCCTCTCCCGCCCCCCTCGCTCCCCTCCCCCCCCCCCTCCCTCCTCTCGCTTTCATCTCTCACTTCCCCTTTTGTGTTCTCCTAAGCTTCACACTCTCTTTCCCCCTTTCTAGTTTCACTTGCTCTGTTCCTAATATTATGATATCACTGTCTATGTGTGTGGTGTGTGTGTGTGTGTGTGTGTGTGTGTGTGTGTGTGTGTGCATGTATGTGTGTGTGTGTGTGTGTGTGTGTGTGTGTGTTTTGTTGCTCTGTGTGTGTGTGTGCGTGCGTGCGTGCGTGTGTGTGTGTCTGTGTGTATGTGTGCGCGCGCGCGCGTGTATATGTGTGTGTGTGAGCGTGTGTGTGTGTGTGTGTGTGTGTGTGTGTGTGTGTGTGTGTGCGTGTGTGCGTGTGTGCGTGCGTGCATGCGTGCGTGTGTGTGTGTGTGTGTGCGCGTGCATGCGTGTGTGTATGTGTGCGTGCGCGTGTGTGTGTGTGTGTGGTGTGTGTGTGTGTGTGTGGTGTGTGTGTGTGTGTGTGTGTGTGTGGTGTGTGGTGTGTGGTGGTGGTGGTGGTGGTGGTGTGTGTGTGTGTGTGTGTGTGTGTGTGTGTGTGTGTGTGTGTGTGTGTGGGCGCGCGCTATGTGTGTGTGTGTGTGTGTGTGTGTGTGTGTGTGTGTGTGTCATGTGATGTAGCCTCACATGGCGACATGTGACGTTCCGTCGCGTACGCCCTTATTTGTTATAAAGCATTTCCCTAGGTAGGGAAAAGAAAAGGTAAAAGAAACAATAATTCACGTGGCCTGACCAGTGTGATCGGTGTCGCTGGTGGCTATTAAAACACTTCAGTGAATGGACGGACGTTGTCCATTGGTCAGCAAACAAGGGCTGGTAATGCGTAGAGTTAGACGAGTACTCACTGAACGTGTACTCAAAAAGAGCGCAGGAGGGAAAAATAAGGAATAGGAAGGAGATGGCTTTGGGACACTGACCGGACAGGTTGTCTGAAGAACGAGTTCCACCTGCAACTCACCATTACCAGGTGAGGTATAGACAGATGGGAGAGAAAAAAAGAGAGAGTTAAGAAAAGGGGAAAAGGGAAAAGAATTTATCATTATTCAGATTTTGAAATAGTTACTTACACGGACTTCATTCGTGTTTCAGCCCTTCCCAGTGCTGTGGCAGGACCAGTTAGGCGACTGAGGCAGTCGCACAAATATTTGGGCTACAGTGCTGCGGCAGCACCTAATCGTCTCCAGGGTTGGAGAATCGAGCTGTAGAAGACAACGACTGCACCAGTTGTGAGAAAAGGAAGCATTTGTCATGTTGGCCCATAATGATTTTTAATTGTCCCCCTGATGAACTGAGTTGATACTACTATATTTTAAGCCATCTTTTTTATTTTTCTTTGAAAATATATACATTGTTTCTCCAGTGAGGAGGAGAAACCGGTAAAAGATATATTTGTGAAGTATTATGTATAATGAGATGAAATTTGGTCCCAACTAGTGGATCTGTGGAATGATTGTACCTCCACTGGAGAGGAGGAATGAAAAATAATTCCTTGAAAACAAACCAGTTGAATGTGATGGAAAACTGATTATTGTTTAGTAAATTATTCCCCGGAGAGGAGGGTGTGTGTGTGTGTGTGTGTTGGTATTGTCCTTGCCCTTCATCCTCCCCGCACACTGTCCCTCTGCCCTTCTGTCAGTGGCCTCTCTGTCCCCCTCCCTATCTCCCCCCACCCCCACCCCTAACTTTCACTCTCCCGTCTAATCCTGCCCGACACCCCCCCCCCACTCCCACCTGCACCTCCATCTCCCTGCGCCTTTCTGTCTCCGTCTATCTGTTGTTTCTCTCTCTCTCTCTCTCCTCTCTCTCTCTCTTCTCTCTCTCTCTCTCTCTCTCTCTCTCTCACCCTTTCTTATTTTATTGTTGAAGATTCTGTCTGTCTGTCTGTCTCTGTCTCTGTCTCTCTCTCTCTCTCTCTCTCTCTCTCTCTCTCTCTCTCTGTTGGTTTCTCATTTTGTCTTGTCTCTCTGTCTCTCAATCTTTCCCTGTCGGTCTCTCTGTCTCTGTCTCTCTCATATGTCCAGGCGGTGCCTGGTCTGATATTATGTTGCACAATGTTCATCAAAATATCAACTGCGATAGTTGTTAGAGGTTTCATTACATTTTGTTTTTCGTTTCTACGTTTGGATTGCTTCGTGGGTTTTGTTTTTTTGTTTTTTTACCCGTTACTGTAATGATATCTATTCATTTTGTGAGGGCAGGGTGAAAGAAAAAACTGTAAAGCTTAATCTTTAACCCTCACTAAAGATCATTTTGACTTGACTTGACTTTCTCTTGCCCGCAGCATGCTCAGTTTCTTTACCACGCCCACCCGATCGGTTTCCTTCTGTCTGTGTGTTGGTCCCCTTTCAATGAGTTGGTTGGTTTGTCTCTGACACCCCGCATCCCCCCCCCCTTCCCCCTCCCCGCCCTCCCCCCCCCCCCCTTGAAGTTAGTTGGTCTGTTTGTCTCTGAACACCCCCACGCCCCCTGCCTAGGGGATGGGTGGAGGGGGGGGGGGGGGGCGACTTCTTTTCCCCATGACAACTCAAAAGTCAACAGATAAACTTTTTATGACACCTCAAAAGTCAGCATAATTATAGACTTTTTTTTTTTTTGAATAACACCTCAAAAATCAGCAGATAGAATAGCAACTGTTTCAAAGCTGGATGACACTAAGTACAAAGACAGGGGTCACGCTTTTGGCCATGAGAAAACAAACAAACAAACAAACAAACAAACAAAAGAAAAGAAAAAGAAAGAAAGAAAGGAAAATGTTGATGTTGCTGTTGTTGTACACTGAGACTATACGTTCCATCCATGAATCAAACTATGTAATTATCCATAGACTCGGGAATTTTGACAGGGTAATAATCAGGAAGATCATCAGCGAGCATAGAATACAACTAGACTACATCTCACCTTCGTTTCCTTCCTGTCTTTACAATCCCCATGCAGCGTATAGGAACTTATCCAGCTTCAAACGCGCACTTCAACACGTAACACACCACTCCTGTTCACATCTTTGCAGAACGTATATCCATAAGAAAAGAACACACAAGGTATCACCACCGCCTCTTTGTGTAGGTAAAAGGAAACACTTCGTTAGTGATGATCCAGCTATCAAGGGAAGTCGACAGACAAACGAGTGAACTCATCTCAGCTTTTACTCTGCACAGTTTTAGAGATTTTTGCATTTTGCACGAAGTTTTCGTAATTTTTCGTAACATTCTGCGCACTCTTTCTAAAATAATAATATTTTTGTGATGAATGCGTCTATTTCGTTTTTTTTTTTTTTTTTTTTTTTTTTAGACGATACATTGCTTCAGATAACAAAAACGTTGTTTTAAATACCGTAATTCCGGGAAGAAAACCGTCGATCACCGGTGATCGAAATTCAAGGGAAAGAACTGAAGAGAGCCTTGAACTGACAGAGTGATACGATTTATTTCCCCTACCCGAGTTCAGCCGAACAAATGAGAATCCACGTCTGGACGGGTCAGTTACCACAAAGCGACATTTCCTTGCAGATGAATGCCGACAGATCTCTGGACCAATCACAAAGAAGCTTACAGAATTCGACGAATCGCTCCGCTCGACATACATACTTATAAGTTGTAAATAAAAACGGGACAGAGATGGAAAAACAAAGACGAAGAAGTTTCAGCAGTTTAGTTTGTACTTCCGCTTGCTTCCGTTTTAAATCTTCTTCATCCTCAATATGAACTTGACAAATGTTGAACAAAGGGGTTGAGGTCACGAAGGAATCTTTTTTTGTTGTGGTTTTCTTTGGGATGGTCCCTATGTATTGCTCCCGTATTCCTTCTTACAGTCTTACAGTTGACGCCTATTAGCTACTAACCAAGAACAGGTGGATTTGAGAAACGGCGATAGAAGCTGTAAAGCCAGTTCAGTTCTATCAAAAGGCAGACGGGGTGTGGTGTGGTATCCTTTCCAAAACTTGGTTAAAAAAAAAAAAAAAGTGTATGTGTGTGTGTGTGTGTGTTGTGCGCGCGCGCGTGCGTGCGTGTATGTGTGTGTGTGTGTGTGTGTGTGTGTGTGTGTGTGTGTGTGTGTATGCGTGTGTGTGTGTGCTGGGGGTCCTCGTCCCAAATTTTGTTATAAAATAAAATAAAAAATGTGTGTGTGTGTGTGTTGGGGGGGGGGGGGGGGGGGGGGGGGGGGGTTCCACTTCCAACACGTAAAAAGTAGGATGGAGGTGGAAGGGTAGGATCCTCACCCACAATTTCTTTAAAAATAAAAAAAAAAGGGAGTGGAGGGGCCCGGAGGAGGTGGGTGGGTGTGGTCTCCTTCGAAAGTTTTGTTAAAATTAAAGGTGGGGGTTGGGGATATTCTTTCAAAATTTTGTCAAAATTAGTGTGGAGCGGCGGGGGAAAGGTGAGGGCGGAGGGGGGGGGGGGGAGAATTAAAAAAAAAAATGGGTGAGGGTGGGGCGTTCTTTTCCCAAAATTTTGTGAAAAAGAAAGAGGAGGGGGGGGGGGGGGCGGAGGGGGGGCATAGGTAGAGCGGAGGTGGGTCGGAGTCGGGGCGGAGGTGGGGAGGAGGTGGGGAAGAGGTGGGGTGGAGGTGGGGCGGAGGTGGGGAGGAGGTGGGGCGGAGGTGGAGCGGAGGTGGGGAGGAGGTGGGGAGGAGGTGGGTGGAGGTGGGGAGGGGGTGGAGTGGGTGGAGGTGGGGAGGAGGTGGGGAGGAGGTGGGGTGGAGGTGTGGAGGAGGTGGGGAGGGGGTGAGGTGGAGGTGGAGGAGGGGAGGGGGGGAGGTGGGTGGAGGTGGGGTGGAGGTGGGGTGGAGGTGGATGGAGGTGGGAAGGAGGTGGGGTGGAGGTGGGGAGGAGGTGGGAAGGAGGTGGGAAGGAGGTGGGGTGGAGGTGGGGTGGAGGTGGGAAGGGGGTGGGGAAGGGGGTGGGGAAGAGGTGGAAAGGAGGTGGGGTGGAGGTGGGGAGGAGGTGGGAAGGAGGTGGGAAGGAGGTGGGGTGGAGGTGGGGTGGAGGTGGGAAGGAGGTGGGAAGGGGGTGGGGAAGAGGTGGAAAGGAGGTGGAAAGGAGGTGGGGGTGGAGTGGAGGTGGAGCGGAGGTGGGGAGGAGGTGGGGAGGAGGTGGGTGGAGGTGGGGAGGAGCTGGGGTGGAGGTGGGGTGGAGGTGGGGAGGAGGTGGGGAGGGGGTGGAGGTGGGAAGGAGGTGGGGAGGAGGTGGGTGGAGGTGGGGAGGAGGTGGGGCGGAGGTGGGGAGGAGGTGGGGCGGAGATGGGGATGAGGTGGGGAGGAGGTGCGGCGGAGGTAGGGCAAAGGAATCCGAAGCACCGTTGGAGGGGTGGGGAAGGGGGGGGGGAGCTCCAAACGGGGTCTTGGGGGTCCTTTCAAAGGCAAAAAATGCCAGTTACGCAAGCCTCTGTGTGTGTGTGTGTGCGCGCGCGCGTGTGTGTGTGTATGTGTGTGTGTGTGTGTGTGTGCGCGCGTGTCTGTGTGTGTGCGCGTGGATGTCTGGGCATCCCGGAAATCACCCCCCCCCCCCCCCCCCCGCCTAATCCAGCCCTGTACACCCACCTCTCTGCTTGTCAGACTGATTGTGGAGAGAAGAGTTTAAAGATGCCACCCGCGCCCCTAATAAACAAAAAAAGCGGGAGTAAAACAGAAGGCGGAAATTATTCAGCGCTTTGTTCCCACAGATGGCGCGCATAGATATTGAGCATTTGAGGCTTCGCGCAAAATGGCGCCCCCCCCCCCCCCCCCCTAATCTCCCCACCCACACCCCCACCTCCTGCATAATGATGTACGGTCAACTAGCATGCCTTTGTTCCGAGCTTGACTGAGAACATAGAGCACCGATCTCTCTCTCTCTCTCTCTCTCTCTCTCTTCTCTCTCTCTCTCTCTCTCTCTCTCTCTCTCTCTCTGTGGTGTGTCGCGCGCGCGCGTGTCGGTGTCGTATGTCCGGCTCGCCCAAGTGTGTGTGTATGAGTGTGTGTGTGTGCGTGCGCGCGCGCGCGTGCGTGCGTGCGTGCGTGCGTGCGTGCGTGTGTGTGTGTGTGTGTGTGTGTGTGTGTGTGTGTGTGTGTGTGTGTGTGTGTATGTAATTATGTGTGGAGAATGAATGTTCAAAACATGACATAGTTATTACTGATCCATAACAGCAGCAAGAACATCACCAGAAGACGAAAGATACGATTTAGCTGGTTCACTGCAAACAAAACAGTACATAAGATCCCTCTAAAAGCTTACTGCAGAAATAAGTAGCCTACGCAAGAAGAAGCTTGACAATTCATCTTCAACTGAACGTGGATTACAAACAGTCACTGTCTATTGAACACTGATCTACAAGGCGTATTGCTCGCTTGCTCTTGATCTTGTTTTAGGTTTAAGTACCTGTGCTTTCAACTGATTTGATTGCAAGGTTTCATAGATGGTTTTTTTTCTCATTTATTTTCTTCTGAATAATCTCAAAAAGTGTGTGAAACTTGGTTGAAAAGAACATGTACAGAACTGATGAGATCAAAGTGTTTGCATCGCTCTTTTTACTCGGTTCCTTGAAACACACGCGTCCTGTTAAATTAATGCACACGTTCAACAATGTCATAACATGCAAAACAGCGGTTTGTATACAGTCTGGAAAGGGAAGAGTTATTGACAGTGAATAGATTAAGAAAGGCGTCAAGCACAGAGTAATATGAGGCGGAAACACACACACACACACACACCCACACACACACACACACACACACACGAACCCCACACACAACACACACACACACACACACACACACCACACACACACACACACGCAGCGCCACAACGCACCACACGCCACACACACACCAACACCACCGCGCGCACGCAAACACCACACACCAGCGCGCACCACACACACACACACACACACACACACACACACACACACACACTACACACAGCAGCACGCCTCCACCAGCCACCACCACATACACACACACATACCACACACCATCACCGCACACACACACAAACACACCCGCCGCCGCACCCCGAATGAACACCACAGTTGACCATCCTTCATGCACGGAGAGAACGAGAAAACACTCGCGCAGGGCGAGAGACGAATGAATCAGACGACAATTCACAGAGAGAGAGAGAGAGAGAGAGACAGAGACAAGACAAGAAGAGAACAGACAAGCTGAAGCAGAAGAGGCAGAAGACAGACTAAAGAACAGACGACAGAGATAATACTCATACTGTACATGCGAACTGTGGATGAGGACATTTTCATCCTGTCTTTTATTGCATTTGAGTTTCGTTCTGATGACGTCCACTTCAGCATTTTGCGTGATCTGACGTTTTACGTCATACTGCAAGGTATATTAGTGTGTCACGACTATAATATATTAGCTATCCACGTTCTGTTTGTTTTCTCCATTTTTGTCTGTCTGTGTGTCTGTCTGTCTGTCTGTCTGTGTGTCTGTCTGTGTCTATCTTCTTCTGACGTTTTACATCATACTGCAAGGTATGTTAGTGTTTCACGACCATAATATATTAGCTATCCACTCTCTGTTTGTTTGATCCATTTTCCTTCCTTCCTTCCTTCCTTCCTTTCTTTCTTTCGTTCTTTTTTTTTCTTCCTTTCTCTCCTCTGGCGTTTTACGTCATATAGCAATGTTTGTTAATTTCACGACCATAACAAGTTAGATATCCACTTTCTGTTGGTATTCTCCATTGTCTTTTCTTTTCTGTCTTTCTTTCTTTCTTTCTTTCTTTCTTTCTTTCTTTCTTTCTTTCTTCTGACGTTTTACGTGATACTGCAATGTATGTTAATGTTTCACAACCATAAGCATATTAGTTACCCACTTTTTGTTTATTTTCGCATTTCCTTTTCTTTTCTTTTTCTTTCTACCTTCCTTTCTTTATTTCTTCTTCATTTCATCTTCTTCTTCTTCTAGCATTGTACATTAGATTGCAATATTTGTTACGTTTCATGACCATAACATGTTAGTTACTCATTTTCTGTTTGTTTGTTTTTTTCTATTTCTTTCTTCTTCGTCTTCATCATCATCTCTTTCTGGCATTTTAATTATACTGCAATGTTTGTTAGTGTTTCACGACATAACATATTAGTGACCCATTTTCTGTTCTTGTTGTTTTCTCTTTCTTTCTTTCTTTCTTCTTCATATTCTGGCATTTTACATTATATTGCAATGTTTGTTAGTGTTTCACGACCATAACATATTAGTTACCCATTTTCTGTTTTTTTTTCTATTTCCTTCTTTCCTTCTTTCTTTCTTTCTTTCTTTCTTCATCTTCATCATTTTCTTCTACTGGCATCTTACCTTATATTGCAATGTTTGTCAGTGTTTCACGACCATAACATATTAGTTACCTATTTTCTGTTGCTTTTTTCTATTTCTTTCTTTCCTTCTTCTTCATCTTCATCTTCTGGCATTTTACATTATATTGCAATGAATGTTAGTGTTTCACGACCATAACATATTAGTTACCATTTTCTGTTGTTTCCTTCCTTCCTTCCTTCCTTCCTTCCTTCCTTCCTTCCTTTCTTTCTTTCTTTCTTTCTTTCTTCCTTTCTTTCTTTCTTACTTCCTTCCTTCCTTCCTTCCTTCCTTCCTTCCTTCCTTCCTTCCTTCCTTTCTTTCTTTCTTTCCTCATTTTCATCATCTTCTTCTGGCATTGTACATTATATTGCAATGTTTGTTAGTGTTTCACGACCATAACATATTAGTGACCCATTTTCTGTTTGTTTTTCTATTTCTTTCTTTCTTCTTCATGTTCATCATCTTCTTCTTCTGGCATTGTACATTATATTGCCAGGTATGTTAGTGTTTCACGACCATAACATATTAGTTACTCATTTTCTGTCGTTTTTTTCTATTTCTTTCTTTCTTTCTTTCTTTCTTTCTTCTTCATCTTTATCATCTTCTTCTTCTGGCATTTTACATTATACTGCAATGTATGTTAGTGTTTCACGACCATAACATATTAGTTACCCATTTTCTGTTTGTTTTTTTCTATATCTTTCTTTCTTTCTTTCTTTCTTTCTTCATCTTCATCATCTTCTTCTGGCAGTTTACATTATACTGCAATGTATGTTAGTGTTTCACGACTGTAACCATATTACTTTCCCATTTTCTGTTGTTTTCTTTCTCTTTCTTTCTTTCTTCTTCATCGTCTTCTTCTTCTTCTTCTGACGTTCTACATTGCATTGTAATGTATGTTAGCGTATCACAACCATAAATATTAACCACGCACTTTCGGTTTGTTTTCTCTATCTTCTTTTCTTAATTCCGTCTTATTTCTTCTTCTTCTGCATGTTGTATACAAAGTTATATTGGACACTGTGCATCGCACTACACTTTTCAAAGGACACCCTGAATTTCTTTCGCATAATGCTGGGCCATCTACTTTCATTGGTCGAGCTAAGAAGCGTGTTAAACTGATCGGCCAATGGGAAGCCTCCTTCACTGTCTCTGGCAGAAGCGGTGAGTCTGAAACCAGCCAATCGTCGGCGTCCCCTGAATGCTCTCATCGATCATTGGTCTGTGGTGTCTGTGTCCTCTGTGTTCATTGGTCTGTGGTGTCTCTGTCCTCTGTGTTCATTGGTGCGTGGTGTCTGTGTCCTCTGTGTTCATTGGTCTCTGGTGTCTATGTCCTCTGTGTTCATTGGCCTGTGGTGTCTCTGTCC
>CM065739.1:53387290-53389790 GCA_033310375.1 Conus canariensis
TGATAATGATAATAATAATGTTGATGATGACGATGACAATGATGACGATGACAATGATGACGACGACGACGACGACGACAACGACGACATTAACAACAACAACAACAATATTAGTAATGATAATGACAGTATTAATGATAGTAATGATGATGATGATGGGCGCTGCAACTTAGCATGGCAGGAGCCTTTTTCTGGCACTCCCTCAAAGTCTCAATGGTCTGCTTCGAAATGTCATCATAGTCATCATTATTATCATCATCCTCTTGTCATGATTTTAATAACAGACGGCGCTGCAACTTTGAAGCCCAGAAGCCGTTTTTCTGTTTCAAGAGCTGATAATGAATAACGTCAAAGCCAGGAACAAAGGTAAAGGCAATGTTGCTTATAGCCCAGCCGACCGCAAAGGGCCATATCAGGGCTGTCACCACGTTGAAGTCAACTCACAAGTCATCAAAAAACAACAACAACCCAAAACAAACAAAAAACCCATTCACACATCTCTTTACAATACATCTTCTAAAAAAAGCACCAGAAACTTCGTTAAAAATCTTTCTTCCGTAAAATCTTAGATCAGATGAGAAATGTTAAATCTCTTTCAGAAACTCCAAGATCACGTCAGGTGGGACATCACAGAATCGTTGCAGGTTTGCAGAGCTGATTTCAGTTCATCAATAGAAAATGGTAGGTTGTACACTTCGGAGTTGTCCGAAGTGAAGTTATATAAAGGTTTTTCTATCAGCTGTTTGTTTAAAAGAAGAAGAAAAAAGAAACAAGCAAAGTTTACTTGAGGATGATGAATTCTGTTGGAATATGGTGGGCGCCAACAGATTAGCAACGGCTTGACAGTTAACAGAGCATTCACAAGTTTCAGGTGATGAATGGACGGATTGGTGTTCTTCCCTTTGATCAACTTGATAATCTTCCAGACTTTTCTCCTCTGATGTTTTGGATGTCAGCTTGGAGCAAAAGTCTCCCTAAGACTGACGTTTACTGACTTTAAAAGTGTGTCTTGTTTTGGCTCGGCGTTTCTGATGGGCTCAAGCGTTGGGAGCTGAAGGTCTTTGGAATACCCAACGCTGAGCCCGTTTGCATTCTCTTGCGATTTCTTGGCAGTCAGCATTAAACCAAGCTTTTTCGGTCAGCTGGAGTTTATTGGAAGACACTGGAATACAGGTTTTTGCAGACTTAAATCAAAGATTCTGCTGGGTCCTGACTTTGAAGGATGTCAGTTTCCTGAAGCTCCTTTGAAATATTTGCAGCAAAAAGATTCCAGTCAGCCTTTCTATAATTAAGGTGTTGTGGAACGGAGGGGTTATGGATTTTAACACGATGGGAAAATAGTGGTCGCTTCCATGCAGACCGTCATGGACAGACCATCATAGTCCAGGACCAGCGAGGGATCACACACCGACAGATCAATACATAAAGACGCACCATTGGAACAGTGCATAAACATAGGTGAGCTATCATTCAGACAACACAGCTCTAGCTGAAAAACCATCCTCCAAAAGGAGACCTCGAGATGACGCCTCCACATGACCACAAAGGGGATTATGGCCAGTAAAGTCACCCAACATCCACACTACCCCAAAGGGGATTATGGCCAGTAAAGTCACCCAACATCCACACTACCCCAAAGGGGATTATGGCCAGTAAAGTCACCCAACATCCACACTACCCCAAAGGGGATTATGGCCAGTAAAGTCACCCAACATCAAAACTACCCCAAAGGGGATTATGGCCAGTAAAGTCACCCAACATCCACACTACCCCAAAGGGGATTATGGCCAGTAAAGTCACCCAACATCAAAACTACCCCAAAGGGGATTATGGCCAGTAAAGTCACCCAACATCCACACTACCCCAAAGGGGATTATGGCCAGTAAAGTCACCCAACATCCACACTACCCCAAAGGGGATTATGGCCAGTAAAGTCACCCAACATCCACACTACCCCAAAGGGGATTATGGCCAGTAAAGTCACCCAATATCCACATGGCCCCAAAGGGGATTATGGCCAGTAAAGTCACCCAGCAGCAAACAGGGGCAAGGAACTTCTTCGATCAGACTGACAAGGTCCTGACGACTTACCGAGACAGAAGGTGGCAGAAACAATCACTTCAATACGTGAATGATCCAATTCACACCAGAGGGGGCAGACAATTCCACTTTGCCAGGTGGGTAATTGAATATACACCAGGACAGATACTTCCAGTTAGATAGATGAACACACATTTGGACATAAAGTTCCAGTGTGACTGGCGATTAAGAAAATACATACACCTGAAGGGAAGAAGGAATGACATACACACCCGGACAGGTTACTCCGGTTTGTTTGCTAACCAATTAATCACACACCTGAAGGAGACCGACAGTTCCAATCTCTCTCTCTCTCTCTCTCTCTCTCTCTCTCTCTCTCTCTCTCTCTCTCTCTCTTTTAAACGGTGTCATCTTCCGAGCCACCTTAGAGGCAGTACCCCCAGGCCACTCCTTCAAGTTC
>CM065739.1:53392290-53397290 GCA_033310375.1 Conus canariensis
TGTTCAGAAGATGACTTAGTAACATGAACAATAACAATAACAACAATAATATCAACCACACACACACACACACACACACACACACACACACACACACACACACACACACACACACACATACACACACACGCACACACACACACATACACACATACATAGCAATAAAAGCAACAAACAACAACTGCAACAACACACACACACACACACACACACACACACACACACACACACACACACAACACACACACTCACTCACTCACTCACTCACTCACTCACTCATATCTGTGGAAACTTCAACTTACACACCTGCATCGCCCTACTGATACACACCCACCAGCGGACACACGTCTACAGTATACACTAGGGTCCCTGAGAGATTCAAAGTCTTATCTCCATTGACGTGTCTTTTGATCATTTGTGCCTGTTGTTGGAAAGGCTCAGCATGATCCTGCCATAATCTCTCGGCATCTTCGCAGTGTTGGCTTTGAGATTATTCCAATGTTTGTTTAGTTGGTGATGTTTCATGCTCTTCTTTGAAAGCTGGGTGTGCGGCCACTTCCTCTCTTGATATTCAGATCTGAGAGATGGTCTATGGTCTAGTGGCTTTGTTCTTGTTTGTTTAGCTAATTCTTTAGGTTTCTGATCACATCAGATAGGCCAAGCTGCGATCCAGTTCGTGTCGTTGTCTTGCCTAATGAAGACTCAAGAACAGAGCTGGTGAAGAGTCCCTAATCTGTGAAACTTCTCTTTTCTATGGCCCTGTGTGTTAGTTGATTCACTGTCCCATTCCTGTGAAGCCTCTCTTCTTGCTGTCTCCACGTGTCATCAGATCAATTGTTCCATTCCTGTGAGGTCTCTCTTCTTGCTGTCTCCACATGTCATCAGATCAATTGTCTCATTCCTGTGAGGCCTCTCTTCTTGCTGTCTGCATGTCATCAGATCAATTGTCCCATTCCTGCGAAGCCTCTCTTCTTGCTGTCTGCATGTGTCATCAGATCAATTGTCCCATTCCTGTGAGGCCTCTCTTCTTGCTGTCTCCACGTGTCATCAGATCAATTGTCTCATTCCTGTGAGGCCTCTCTTCTTGCTGTCTGCATTGTCATCAGATCAATTGTCCCATTCCTTTCCTGTGAGGCCTCTCTTCTTGCTGTCTCCACGTGTCATCAGATCAATTGTCCCATTCCTGTGAGGCCTCTCCTCTTGCTGTCTCCACGTGTCATCAGATCAATTGTCCCATTTCTGTGAAGCCTCTCTTCTTGCTGTCTGCATGTGTCATCAGATCAATTGTCCCATTCCTGTGAGGCCTCTCTTCTTGCTGTCTCCACGTGTCATCAGATCAATTTCTCATTCCTGTGAGGCCTCTCTTCTTGCTGTCTGCATGTGTCATCAGATCAATTGTCCCATTCCTGTGAAGCCTCTCTTCTTGCTGTCTGCATGTGTCATCAGATCAATTGTCCCATTCCTGTGAGGCCTCTCTTCTTGCTGTCTCCACGTGTCATCAGATCAATTGTCCCATTCCTGTGAGGCCTCTCTTCTTGCTGTCTGCATGTGTCATCAGATTAATTGTCTCATTCCTGTGAGGCCTCTCTTCTTGCTGTCTCCACGTGTCATCAGATTAATTGTCTCATTCCTGTGAGGCCTCTCTTCTTGCTGTCTGCATGTGTCATCAGATCAATTGTCCCATTCCTGTGAGGCCTCTCTTCTTGCTGTCTCCACGTGTCATCAGATCAATTGTCCCATTCCTGTGAGGCCTCTCCTCTTGCTGTCTCCACATGTCATCAGATCAATTGTCCCATTCCTGTGAAGCCTCTCTTCTTGCTGTCTGCATGTGTCATCAGATCAATTGTCCCATTCCTGTGAGGCCTCTCTTCTTGCTGTCTCCACGTGTCATCAGATCAATTGTCCCATTCCTGTGAAGCCTCTCTTCTTGCTGTCTGCATGTCATCAGATCAATTGTCCCATTCCTGTGAAGCCTCTCTTCTTGCTGTCTGCATGTGTCATCAGATCAATTGTCCCATTTCTGTGAAACCTCTCTTTTTGCTGTTGCCATGTGTCATCGGATCAATTGTCCCATTCCTGTGAAGCCTCTCTTCTTGCTGTCTCCACGTGTCATCAGATAAAACTGTTCCATTTGTGTAAAGGCTCAGTTTTCTATGACTCCATGTCTCATCAGTAAAAACTGTCCCATTTCTGTGAAACCTCTCTTTTCGCTATCTCCACGTGTCATCAGATCAATTGTCCTATTTCTGTGAAACCTCTCTTTTCGCTATCTCCACGTGTCATCAGATCAATTGTCCCATTTCTGTGAAACCTCTTTTTTCGCTATCTCCACGTGTCATCAGATCAATTGTCCTATTTCTGTGAAACCTCTCTTTTTGCTGTTGCCATGTGTCAGCGGATCAACTGTCCCATTTCTGTGAAGCCTCTCTTCTTGCTGTCTCAATATGTCAGCTGATCAACTGTCCCATTTCTGTGAAGCCTCTCTTCTTGCTGTCTCAATATGTCAGCTGATCAACTGTCCCATTTCTGTGAAACCTCTCCTTTTGCTGTCTCAGTATGTCAGCTGATCAGCTGTCCCATTTCTGTGAAACCTCTCTTTTTGCTGTCTCAATATGTCAACTGATCAACTGTCCCATTTCTGTGAAACCTCTCTTTCCGCTGTCTCCATGTGTCAGCTGATTAAGTGTCCCATTTCTGTGAAGCTTGTCTTTTCTTTCGTCTTCATGTCTCAGCTGATCAACTGTCTAAATTCTGTGACATCTGTCTTCAGTATGTCTCCATGTGTCAACTGATCATTAGTTTCATTTCTGTCAGGTCTGTCTTTGCTGTGTCTCCACGTGCCATCTGACCAACTGTCCAGTTTCCGTGAAGTCTGTTCTTTGTGGTGTGTCCATGTATTGGCTGATCATTGTCTCATTTCTGTGAGGCCTGCCGTTGCTATGTGTCAGTGTGTCAGCTGATTGTCTATTCCATTTCTATGCAGTCTGTCATTACTATGCATCCACATATCAGCCACTTATCTGCCCCATTTCTTCTCAGAAATTCTTTTCTGATTATCTTCCCCGTTTCTGTGAAGTCTGTCTTTGCTATGTCTCCATGGGTCAGCTGATTATCTTCCCCGTTTCTGTGAAGTCTGTCTTTGCTATGTCTCCATGGGTCAGCTGATTATCTTTCCCGTTTCTGTGAAGTCTGTGATTACAGAGCATCCATGTGTTAGCTGATTCCCTGTCCCATGTGTGTGATGCCTGTCTTTGCTATGTCTCCATGGGTCAGCTGATTGTATTTCCCATTTCTGTGAAGTCTGTCATTACGATGCATGCATGTGTCAGTTGCTGAACTGTCCCATTTCTGAGGGGCCTGTCTTAGCTATGTCTCCATCAAGTCAGGAAGGGCTTAAGGGATCGTTTTTTTCACGCTGTGCATTTTTGACAGGAGTGAGAGACAATGTGTGGGAACTGTAGTATCCCTGACGTTCCTCTGTAACAAGTGGAGAGCGACAGTGACTAGTTCGGCCCGTCTGTCTGGGAGAAGTGAGTTCAACAACTACAGCCTGCAGGCCCTGTCAGTTTGTGTGAGTGAGTGTCACCACGAAGTGACCAATGTTCGCCTTCCCTGGCACATCACACAAAACTATGGTCTTTCACTCCTGTCAGAAGTG
Source organism: Conus canariensis (assembly GCA_033310375.1). NCBI lineage: Eukaryota > Metazoa > Mollusca > Gastropoda > Neogastropoda > Conidae > Conus > Conus canariensis. Next base: position 53,395,949 of record CM065739.1, read on the forward strand.
TGCAGTGTGACAAAATACACATTTCAACAGTTTGGTTGTCCCTGGCACTATGTCAAGCCAGGAAGTAAGCCCTCATGAAACGAACAGTGGGTTTAGTCGAGCTGTGCCGTGTCCTTGTTACAATGGAGAATCACACTCCACTCCAGTTTTTTTCACACATTTGTGGGCACGGGATGCTGAGGAGGTCATGGACAAAGCACTGGTTCTGATCTCTCGTTACAGGGATCCAGAGATAGGAAAGAGGGGACTCTGGTAGCAAGTTGAAAATGTCAACTGACAGTTGAAGACTTGTATACCAGTTAGACTTGACTGTCAAAATGGTCCCAAAAAAAAGACGACTCCTGCATTCTCTTAGATCGCTCTCTGTCTCTCAAACACTTTCTCAAATTGTATTCTGGTCTCATTCCTCAATCCTCCATTCCCACCCCTAATCCCCCAATACTCAATTTATGAAATCGACAGTTTGAGAAACATAGTGCAGCATAACCAATCAAGAGACATGACATTATCTTCTAGAAAGTTAGAGAATTATGTTGTATAGCCAGTCAAAGTTGATGGACCTTTCTTGAAGGACTGGAACGAAGACTTACTGTAGCCAATCAAAATGTTCGGAACGTCAATGCAACAATATCTGGAAGCTTCTTCTTCTTTCTGAAGTATTCTGAGGCTCTGAAGAGTCCTCCGAAACTATTCCATTGTTTATGAACACATCGTGTATAAAACTAATATTACGTGAAACTTAACACATCTGAAGTCAAATACATAGATCAAAATCAACAAATTATGAACGGTAGATGAATCTGTTTTCAGCAATATAATGTGCTGTATGATTTTTTTTTTTGAAAATGTTTGATCGTTCATTGTTATTTACTGACTATCTTAAACACATGCACTCAAATTGTAATCTATTCATTCATTCATTTATCTGTATATTGTGCGGATTATATTTATTGCTCAGAAAAGGTAGCTTTTAAAGATTTCTTATTGCTAACAATTTGTAACAGCGTTAGTTTCATTTAGGGAGTGTGACCATCTTGCAGCAGTGGATGGCCCGCTCAGAATCACAGTCAGTGGCAGGTATACCTCTGTCCTTTACGACAGTGTGTTCACTGCAAATCCAGCTGTACATGGCGTCGCTGTCATCGACTTTTTTTTCTTACAAAACAGACCGAAAAACCCAAATATTATCTTTTTGAACTCTGCTCTGAACTTGGTGCCTGTTAGACAATACAGGTAGAAGTTGATGGCGCTATTAGAGAATATTAAGTTGACACTGACTGCTTGAAAGATATGATATTGTCCATTCTGAATCGGGTCAGCCCATTTCACATATGAATACATG
>CM065739.1:53404790-53407290 GCA_033310375.1 Conus canariensis
CTGAATGTTTTACTCAAAAAAAAAACAAAAAAAAAGTACACAGATTTATTGTGTCGGTTTTGTAAAATCCGAGATAGAAAATGAAGTTAGTTTTGTTTGCAACTGTCCATGCTACAAAGAACTACGATTTGAATACCTTGGCTCAAACTGAATTAATGACGACTTATTTAGGGATTTAATTAAATGTACCGAAGACATATCAACGCAAAACGTCGCTCAGTTTGTGCATTACGGCATCAAAAAGCGAGAAATACTGGCTGAAATTATAAGATGACCTAGTATGGCCAAGCAGATTCTGCGGAGGAAGTGGGGCTGGATTGGACACACTCTCAGGAAGCCAGCATCCAGCACCACACGCCAAGCCCTGACATGGAACCCGCAGGGGAAAAGGAAGAGAGGCCGACCTCGCAGCAGCTGGAGGCGAGACACTGAGGCAGAGATGAAGAGGCAGGGGACCAACTGGACAGGCATTCAGCGAGCAGCCCAGAACCGAGTGCGATGGCGGAGTGTTGTCGATGGCCTATGCTCACCCTTGAGCTATGGGCCTAAGAAAGTAAGTTAGTATGGTCAAGCCTGTTTTTTTTTTTAACGTTACAATGTTAGTCGTGGTCCACTGGCCAAAATCGAAATACAGTAAATGGGGAAGGGGTGGGGGAAGTAGGCGAGGAGGGGGGGGGGAGGGCGAGCAGCGTGCATGGGTGGTTCTGAGGATAGAAGGTCGGGGGAGAGTGGGACGGGGGAGTGAACAGTGTGTGTGTTGGGGGGAGGGGGGAGTAGGGAGGGGGAGCTAAGTGCATTTATCTCGAGTTAAGCTATAATCACGACCTGTCTGTGCGTTATTTCTTACACAAAAGAGTGTGTCTTATTTTCAGAGTCCATACATAATGTATTTGAATTGTATAATAACTGTCTTTAACGGAAATGTTGAGTCTGATAACTTGTGAACATTAAAACATCTGGAATCTGGAATCTTTCATTCTGTCTGGTCATTTATCTATCTACCTGTCTATCTATCCAATTGTTTGTCTGATCACTTGTTGGTATGATCAGCACTGTGGAGGAAGAAGAAAACTGACAGAGCACTCACAGCAGGTGGATTACTTGTGGTAAAGCTGTGGAGGGTCCACCAACGCTGAGTAACAGGCTGCCTTCACAGCCACAGAGCAAATTTCTCCTTCGACCGTTTCCAGAGTAAAAGTCACCTGCCACACAGTTTCACCTGGTGATGTCCTCTTCTGGAATCTCTTTCCTCCCTGTGTCACGGTTTGAGCCGCTAATCAATGATGTGTCAGACAGCTGATTGATTTTGAACTCTTCGATTTGTCAGTGATGTGCCACATGGCTGATAGGTGATGTGTCAGACGACTGATCGATGTTAACAGCTGATCAATATGTCAGACAGCTGATTAATTTTGAACTCTGATTTATCTATGATGTGCCAGACGGCTGATGGTTAATGTGTCATATGACTTATGGGGGACATATCAAATGGCCAATGGATGGCGAGTTAGATGTTTGATGGATTTTGTGTCAGATGGCTGATGGCCGGTGGATGAAATGTCAGATGGCCGATCGAAGATTTGTCAGATGGCTGATGAATGATGTGTCAGATGCCTGCCGGATGACCTGTCAGATGGCAAACGGATGATGTAAGGATGATGTCACAGATGGCTGATGTTTGAGGAGTCAGACGGCAACTGGATGAGAAAGATGATGATGGATGATGTGTCAGAGAGCTAACGGATGACGTGTCAGATGGCTAACGGATGATGTGTCAGAGAGCTAACGGATGATGTGTCAGATGTGTGAAGGATTCTGTGTCAGGTGGCACTGCATCATGGACACATGGGTGATTTCCTGGGACAACACTTCAGTCCATCAACACACAGAGAGAGAAGAATTAGAGGAAGAGTACGATAAACGGACTTGCCTCATTAAGTTTTCGTCTCTGTGTCAATACGGTTAAAAAGACACCCTCAATAAGAAAAAGTCTGAAAACGTATTAAACGCCATGGCACGCAGAGGGAGGGCTGGAGAGAAAGGGTGGTGGTGGTGGTGGGGGGGGGGGGTATGGAGATAGTGGAAGTTTGAAAAGAGAAAGAGGGGAGGAGTTGGGATGAGAGGGAGGGGGAGAGAGGTTGTCGAAGCTTTATAAATAATGACATTGATAAGATTAAAGAAAGAAAACAAAATTAATGACAGAATGAATCAAGAATTTTTTTTAGATGCATATATACAATACATACATACATCCATACTACACACATATACATATACACGCATACATACCTAAATAAATAGTAAAGAAAGAAAGAAAGAAAGGAATAAACAAGACCTATCAATCAAATAATAAATAAGGTATTTTAATAATAGCTAACTAACTAATTTAAAAAAAAAAAAGGCATACAAATGAAAAATGACTGAATCAATTCAACAACAATTAAGGAACTTGATCTCTGTGATGGTTCCGCATGGTCCGAACGGAGCCCCCCCCCCCCCC
>CM065739.1:53409790-53417290 GCA_033310375.1 Conus canariensis
GCGTTGCATTTGTTCACTGGCCATTATCGTCAGTGTCGTCCGAGCTCTGGAGCGATTGCAGTTATGTAGAGGTGTTTTAGCCGGAATAGCTCAGTTGGAAGAGCGCCGGACTCGTAATATTGGTGATCCTGGGGTTGCGGCTTCGAATCTCCGCCGGGCCGTTTCGGTACAGGGGGATTTTTCCCTCGGAGTTAACATTGGTTCTGACTCCATTTCCCATACAGTCCTTCGAATGAAACTATAAACCGAGGTTCCGTGTGTGAACGCACGCATAACATCTTGCACACACGTAAAATCCCATCATCAACTTTCGGAAGAGTAGGCCAGTTTGGCCGTTGGTATGGATGACACGTTACACATAGCATGCACCCTGCGTAAGAAATGGAAAGAATGAAGGAAGTAAGGAAACTGAGTGAACGATATTGACTGGATGACACGGGAAACGACTGAATGAAGCGCCAGCTGGCAGCTCTTCAGTCGGCACGACCCAGGTAGGCAGCCCGTTGTTTAAACGAGTGTTGATTGTAAAGCGCTTAGAACTTGGTCTCTAGCCGAGAATAGGCGCTATATAAGTATTCATTATTATTATGATTTAAGTGGTCTCGATGCTTTCTCGTTCCTAGTTTCTCTGAGTTCTAATAACTGGCAAGCAAGAGTGTATTGTCTACTGCCTGCCCCATCCATGCTTTGTCTTGTCCTAGACGAGTGGCTTTCGTGTCCTTGACTGCCACATGTTGGGGCAGAGGGGATGGGGGTGGAGGGATTTTCAAGTGCCCTGAAACATGCCTTCATCTGTTGTAGCTGGTGTCCAACCTGCATTGAAGGAAGGTCAAGCAGGAAACGCATGGTTTGAATTGGTGTGTCCTCCGTAGTTCCCAAGATCAGTCTCATTGCTTCATTTTGAATTCTTTCTAGATTTAAGGAGATTGCTCTTAGTGTTGTAAGACCTAGTCTGTAATCAATCACAGTGAGTACAAGTGCGTGATAAAGTCGGTAGAGATGGCATTGTTCAATGCCATAAGCTGCCATTGCTTTTATGGCAGACAGACCCTTTTTGCATTCAGTACAGTGTTCTCGACATTTTTTTCTAAAGAAATCTTTGAAAAGAAATACGTACTGTATCTGCCAAACATGAAAAACGAATCAAAAGACAAAACACGACGCGTTTTGACCTCTAAGGTCTTCTTCAGGTAAGATAAACGATACCCAGGACACCGAAAATGAAGAACGAGCACTCATTTATCTCATTGAATTCGGCGCAAGACGGGCGTTGAATGAAAACGAGGCCGTCAGGAAGGAGACAATGCGTTACAATAGTAATGATGATCGTAATAGACACTTGCCAGTGTTATTATTGATAGTACCATTATTAGCATCTGTCTGGCTGAATTTGTTCATTTCCCCAGAAATACCCTTGTCATTGCCTGCAATTCCCCTTTCTACAATACACAGCGAATGTTATGGTACAATTTAATTGGGAACAACTTAACTCAGTTTCAGTCTTGAAACTGCTTGTAACTCATTTAGAATTCTAAAACACTAGTGCCTTTTCAGATGGGAACAACGTCTCAATACCTACTAACTGGACAGATATTCTAAAAAGGATAAAGAAAATTAAAGAAATAAAACTGACAAAGACTGTTTTGAAAGGTATGCGCATTCTCCATAGCGACGAATGTAATTTCCGTAATAAAGACAAAGATTCAGTTAAACACTACCGCTGGAATGTGGGCTTACACAGACTTCCTGGAGACAGAGCCTCAAAGAGTTCCGAAAGTTAGGTGTTTACACTATGAAGCGCTCCTTCATGTGGAGATTATATCGCTTGGCACCGATGAGAAGTCAAAAACCCAATAATGAGCTAGATGTGATAATTCTGACGGGAACGTTTTTCAGTTATAAGTATAGAATTAACAAAACAAAGCTTAAACTAAACATGTTTTTTGAAAGAGCTCGGCTACAGACATAAAATGGAGAACTATATATTCTTAATGGAGATGAATTATGCAAGCTACAAAACAAAATTGTCTTCATGTAGTAAACTAATGCTTATTGTATGTACTGTACATTTTGTTTCTCTTCTATTTAGATGTTAACCACCATCTTCTAGTCTTAGCAGAACAATGTAATACAGAACTTGTGTATTACTTGCCTTCTTTGAATGTCGTAATCTGATGCATTTGAGACGAGAAGGAATTTTTCCTTAATACGTGCCCATTAAAAGAATTGTTTTTCATAAGATCATATATCTCTGTGTACGCATTGTCTGCAAACTGGTTCATTTTGACAACAGTGTCAAGAATAGTTAACTTATCTGATTTTGTAAGCCGCGACTTCCAATCTCAATACAAATTGGTTGTGTGAAGTTCGGGTCTTCCTTGACAACACTCTTTTCATATTTTAAAGCTTCAAGATACTCATCCATCTAGAGTGTGATAAAATCTTATATTTCTATTCGATGTGGGATATCCATTTACAAATATATTCACCAACACCAAAATACTCACAATTTTGATATTTGTCCTGTTTACCAAACCGAAGAATTTCTCAAAATCTGTTGACATTGATAAACCACAAGGATACTTTTAGATAATACATAATGTTGTCAAGTTGTCTTCCATGCATCGTGCAGGAATGAAACCTGTCTGATTTGCATTTATTACCTTTAATAGTATGGACTTTATTCTCCTCTCTTTGCATGATGATCCTGTTTTGCTTGACACATCTAACAGTGATACAGATGCCAAAATTTGCAAATGTTTTTGTTTTTATCCTTTCGGTGAACAACTCATGATCCCTTGTGTTCGAATGATAGTTTCTTTATTTACATTCATTTAACAACATTGTCTCTGACGCCTTTCAAGGGAAAACAGAAAATAAAAAAGTTCTTGTTTTATCAGTAGCAGGGATGTAATCATTTTGCATTCGTTTCCTCCCAGGTTTCCTATTTGAATATCAGTCCCTCTAACTATTCCAATTCTGATTTTTCAAGCGGTGGCTAGTTTCTAACGTATCTGCTATCATCACTTTCTTTTATTCGGGCGGGGATGGGGGTGGGGGTGGGGGTGGGGTTATAAAAGTTTTCTCTATCAAGGCCTCGTCGCATGTAATATTTCATCATTTTATGTAAGCTTTTTCCTGATATGTTTCATTTGTAACTAATTCTAACATTCATTTACTGCCAAAGTGTCGGTTCTTGAGACAGCAGAAGTTTTTAGACAATTTGCCCCAGTGATGCCCATTTTGCGTTTGATTGTTTGGCTGCCCCTGCCATTTTATTCCTTATTAACTGCAAATGTACGTCTTTTCTTTCTTCAGGTGCTCTAGAGTTGCTGGTCAGTGGCACATCTTTGTCCAGTTCTTGTATTTCGGTTTCCAACCAATCTTCCTTTTTCTTATATTAATGTGAAAATTTGGTTTGGTCTGTTCACATTGATTACTAGAGTTTTCAGTGCTATTTTCAGTAGTACGTTTTTTTTTATGTAAGAGGAATGTAGTTGCCATTTATATCTCTTACATTGCAAAATGTTTTCAACTCAAAAATTGTGATTCAGCAAGATTAGCTCCTAGTTGCCTGTCTATTTGTGGATGGAAATGCGTTTTATGTAGGCAGTGTATAGAGTACTGTATAAAACCAGAATTTCTTCTTGATTACTTCTGTTGGTTCCCTCACGAAGGAAAATTTCTCATTCCATTCTTTTTCACCAGAGAGATAAATCTGGAGTTGTTGGGCTCCCTGAGGACAGGCTGAGTCAAAGTTGTAGATGATGAAATGATGATCATCTTTTGATTTTTTTCACCTGTGACATCAAACGAGATGAAACATATCTTATCCATTTATGGACAAAGTACGAATAACGTTTTGTTCTATGCATAATGTGTTTCAGCGTGGCACTCATTTTTTTTTCCAATCATTGTCCATAAGTCATAAAATGTCTGTCAACAGGTTGTCCATCAAAGTGCAAAACATCATGGCGACCTGAGATTGCTTCTTTCCTGTGGACTGTAGTTTAAAAGGCGGATGAGAGACAGAGAGAGACGAGGGGAGAGAGAGAGAGAGAGAGAGAGAGAGAGAGAGAGAGAGAGAGAGAGAGTGGAGAGGAGAGACAAACGGACGGACGGACGGACAGGACGGACAGACAGAAAACAGACAGACAGAGAATATGCGGTTGTGATGTTCAGAATGAACGCTCTGGTGAGCATTTACACGTCAACTTGTTTAATGGTGAAAGTTGACAAGAAATGTTCTCCGGTGACACTGTGTTCAGGGTGTACACCCTGATGGACTGATGCCTGTTGGCACTCCGTCCTGCATCAGACATGTGTAGAGCTCATTACCCCCTTCTGGAGACTTTGCTTTAGTCTCAGTTGTCATGTTCATGAACTCCTACTTAAGGAGAATTCCGTTCGTCCCGTTGTGCTGGCGAACTAGAAATGCTCCCCGTAACATACCCCTAGACATATGTGACATTGAGACAGTTGCCGTCAGCAAGAGTAGGGTACGTTAACACGTTTGAGCCACGCAGGCCTGAATGCACGAACACATACACACGTCTTCCTTTAAAGACCAGACTGATGGCTAAATGTTGTTGCAAGTGGCAAAATAGCTGCTGCAGCTGAGAGAGAGAGAGAGAGAGAGAGAAGAGAGAGAGAGAGAGAGAGAGAGAGAGAGAGAGAGAGGGACAGACAGAGAGAGAGTGAGAGAGAGAGAGAGAGAGATAGAGAGAGAGAGGTTATCTTGTTCAAAATCAGCGCTCTGATGAGCATTAACCAGTCAACCTGTTTAATGGTAAAAGAGGACAAGAAATGTTCTCTGGTATTGCTGTGTTCAGGGTGTATACCCTGACGAATGTTTACTGGTGATTATACTGTTCTGAATGGATGTCTGTGGTGAATATTCATGAACGACAATCGCAATAGCAAAGCCGACTGCTATGTTCCTTTCACGACTAAGTGAATTACAATACAGATGCAGTTAATCACGAATACAAGACTCCTGGTCATTTAAAAACTGTGAAAGAACGCAGCTTGAAAAATGGTAGTCACACTGAAATAAGTAGTATGGCAACTCTTAGTGTCATCTGGTATCGTAATGAGGTATCTGTTAATGGCAGTTCGTAACACTGTAGAAAAAGTCATAACTGAGTGAACTGTGTGCATGACGCTCTGTCAGGAGTGACGTCATGAGGTATCTGTTAATATTAGTCTGTGACGTTATAGACAATGTCATAACTGAGCGAAGTGTGGCGTGTGTCAGACTGTCTGGAGTAACATCATCAGGTATCTTTAAACACCAGTTTCTAACACTGTAGAGAATATCACACCTGAGTCAAATTGTTGTATGTCACCGCTGCCTTGTGCGACATCATGAGGTGTCAGTCAGTGACAGTGTAGAGAAAATCATACCTGAGTGACATGTGAAATGTGGGGGTGTAACATATGGGGTTACATCATGAGGTATCGTCACTGACAGTGTAGAGAAAATCATACCTGAGTGACATGTGAAATGTGGGGCGTGTCACATAATTATGGGGTTACATCATGAGGTGTCAGTCAGTGACAGTGTAGAGACAATCCTACCTGAGTGACGTGTGAAATGTGGGGCGTGTCACATAATTATGGGGTTACATCATGAGGTGTCAGTCAGTGACAGTGTAGAGACAATCCTACCTGAGTGACGTGTGAAATGTGGGGCGTATCACATAATTATGGGGTTACATAATGAGGTGTCAGTCAGTGACAGTGTAGAGACAATCCTACCTGAGTGACGTGTGAAATGTGGGGCGTGTCACATATGGGGTTTTAATACCACTTTGCAACACTGTATAGAATGCCATAACTGTGTGAAATTTGGAAGATTTTACCACCAGATTGTATGACATCATGAGCCATTTGTTAATACCAGTCATGACTGAGTGAACTTTAGTGTGTGTCACTGCTGTCTTGTGTGACCTCATGAGGTATATGTCAATACAGTCTGTGACACTGCAGAAAATGTCGTAATAATAATGCAAAATAAAGGAATTAAGAAAGACATAATTAGCATTTATATGGATCTCCACTTTTTATATACTCTCCTGGTTTATGGACTTTTGGTATACAGATTATTATTCCTTCTCTTTTTGATGACAGTTCGCTATTCCAAAACCAACTGACCTGATCCTTTTCAAAGCGTTTTCAAATCTCTACTGAAAATCCACTGGTGTATGCACGTTTCCTGTTTTTCATTTATGAGACTGTTTTGCTTCTCTGGTAAGATTTCACCTTCAAGACCATCAGAGTCAAACTTGGGGTCTCCTTTACAAAAATCTGGTACATCAAATCGTCCACAATTTTTCTTTATACACGTTCTCGCAGAACACCTACACTTCATGATGAATTTCGTGTGATGTATAAAATTCTTTTTATTGTTTTTTTTTCATATATCTATTAATGAAATGTCTCTTTTCTAGGCTCCAAAAATACTTGAAGACTTTTTTTTTTACCGTAACCTATTCATCTAGCTCACGAAAGTCTGTGCGTTTTCTTTTTTTCTGATTTCAGTGAGTTGCTCTGTACTGTGTTCACAGTTTAGGCTTTCTCGACTTCCGTCTAACTCAGGTATTTCGTTTTCCAATTGTGTTTTTGTTTCGTGGTTGTCTTTTTTATCGTGGTAAGATATTATTTTAGCTCTTACTCTCATTAACAATACATCTAAGAAGAGCTGATCTACGATAGTGGATTGAATTTTATTAATAAGAATTCTTTTAAATCTCATTCCAATTGTAGAGTAAAGCTGCATAATACTCAATCACGGATATGATATCTTCATTGATTATTTGAAATTATTTATGTTTTTAAGGGAAGAATTGTTAGATTCCGGAATGTATTATGTTTTTGATCGTTTCCAAACACTATTAGACCTAAACTTGAAATAATACCTTAAGTAGTTTGGGGCTGTATATATCTTTGTAATTATATTAGGCTTAGTGTGGTTCCAGAACGAAATTTCAGCCTTCACCAGCAATTAAGGTCGAATATCCAACTTCAGTTACATGTTGTTCTAATTCATTGTATAACTATGGAGTTTCTTTATTTTGTCAGTACATGTTTCTAATAAAAAAAAAGATTCTATCCTCATTTTTGTAACTGAGACAAACATGTAGTTAACATCAGTCTCTAAGAAACACAGACAACTTTAGTTTCATTTATGGAGTGTGACCATCTTGCAGCAGTGGATGGCCCGCCCAGAATCACAGCCAGTGGCAGTTATGACTCTGTCCTTTACAACAGTGTGTTCACTGCAAATCCAGCTGTAGATGGCGTCGCTGTCATCGACTTCTTTTCTTACAGAACGGACAACAAACCGCAAATATTATCTTTTTGAACTCTGCTCTGAACTTGGTGCCTGTTAGACAATACAAGTAGAAGTTGATGGAACTATTGGCGAATAAGAGGTTGACGCTGACTGCATGGAAGATATAATATTGTCGACTCTGAATCGGATCATCCCAGTTGACA
>CM065739.1:53422290-53427290 GCA_033310375.1 Conus canariensis
AATGCACAAGTCATCAAAAAAGAAAAAAAGAAGAAAAAAGAAAAACACCTTTCACACATCTCTTTAAAACACATCTTCTAAAAGTGTACCAGAAACTTCGTTAAAAATCTTTCTTCCGTACAATCTTAGATAGAGGAAAAATGTGAATCTCCTTCAGAAACTCAAAGATCACGTGAGGTGGGACATCTCTGAAGAGGCTTTTCATGGAGTCTGCCGTAAAGTGTTTATGTCTCACATCATGCAAGTACCAACAATCTAAAAGAATATATTTCACTGTGAGTGGAACATGACATGGAATGCACCACGGAGCTTCTTCACCTTTTAAAAGATAAGAATGGGTATAAAACTGTGTGTAAGCGGCACAAGACTGTTTCGTTTTTACGACCTTCTTGGGAACATGGTAAAAAGTCTTTCAGGTTTGGACAGATTTAAAAAGTTTGTTATCCGTCTGCAAGGTCCATTCCTCTTGCCAAAGGTCTTTGACACAGGCCTGTGTTTTGGGTTTCAGATCAGTGTGAAGAATAGACAACCTGCTAAACTTTTCCTATGTGGCATTCTTGGCAAGCTGATCAACCATCCCATTGCCTCGAATGCCCGCATGGCTGGGAACCCAAGCAAAAACTACATTGTATCCGTTTGATTTTAGAGAGGTGCACAGTTAAAAAAAACTTTCAGCAGCTGATGGTGCTTGAGATTACAAAAACATTTATGATAAAAAATCACTTGCGACAATTTTTTATTCCATGGCAGGCTGCATTATTTTCTGTGATATTTTGACGCTCAACCGCGGCGACGTTTTTTCACTTTGCAGAAAAAAATCGTCGCTGTGAAATATTAACGCTGCGACCATATTTCACAGGAAATGTTAATTCTAGCAGTAAGATTTCACGTGAAAATGTGTCGCAAGCGACAGCATTCACTGACTACAATATTTCACAGTGTCCTGTCGCAAAAAACTGTCGCAAAATTTCGAGCGACAGTATTTTTAGACAGCTACAATATTCTATAGGACCTTTTTCGTGAAAAGTTGTCGCGCGACAATTTTCTTCCAGAAAATATTGTCGCCGCAACAATATTTCACGTGAAATGCTATCGCTGCGATACAATTCCACGGCGACAGTATTATATACGACACCGGCAATGGCCTCCGAAGCAGAAAGGGAGTCTGATAAAATAAGGAAATCTTTATATTTCGATTTGCAGATCATCTGAAGTGCCAGGACCAAGTCTGTCAGCTCAGCAGTGTAGATGGAGCTGTCCGTTGGAATGCGTTTGGTACATCTCTGAGGGGGATCTGCTGCACAAAACACAGTAGAGGCAACTCCCTCCTCAGATTTGGAACCGTCAGTGAAAATTCTTTTGAAGGATGGAAATTTGGAACACAGTTCAGCAAAAAGGGACTTGTATGCCAAGGAACTAATGGAATCTTTCCGGTACGAGGCTAAATCAAAGCGGATCTCTGGTGTGAAGAAAGTCCATGAAGGGTCATCAGGAAACTTGGAAAAAATCACGAACTACTCCAAGGCCTATACTTGCTTTCTTCAAATGGGGAAGAACACGAGTTCCCAAGGGTGGAATGGAACTGGGGTGGTCATCGAATTTCTTTTGGAACTTGGGGTTGAAAACATAGTCATATGCAGGGTTTTGAGGTTCAGAAGAGAGACTCGGACAGTAGTTCAAGGTAAGTTTCAGCTGACGATTTGAGAGGGATGGTTCTCCTGCCTCGGCATACAGGCTATAAACAGGAGTGGTGCAGAACGCACCCAGACACAATCGAAGCCCTTGTCAGCGCCCCAATCTGTGTATGTCACAACTCGTAGAATGTTCAGTGCTTTCTGACATGCAGTTTTTAAGTGTTGGATATGACTTTAAAAGTTCAGTTTTTGATTTAAAAAACAATAACACCCAGAAATTTGGCTTCTTTTACATTACAGCTGGAATGGTGGATTTATCCAGAGGAATCTCAGGATCAGCAAAAAACTGACGAAAATTGTGGAAATGGATTGACCGAGGTTTGGTACTGGAAAAGATAAACCCGTTTTATTCGGCCCACTATTGAATCTCATTGACACAAAGTTAGAGTCGACGCTGAACACTGGCGTAAGAGGCTCCAGCTGCGTACAGCGCGAAGTCATCAACAAACAGAGAGGACTCAGAACCCTGGTTGACCGATTTGACTATGTCATTAATTTTGATGCTGACGAGAGCAGGAGAAAGAATGCTCCCTTGAGGTACACCCAACTCCAGTCCGTGGATGTCAGAGAGCGTGGTGCCAATACGCACCTGGAACTGCCGATCAGCCAGAACTTTTGAATAAACAGAGGCAGATGACCACGAAAACCAAGTCTATGAAGATCCATAAGGATTCCTGATTTCCAGGTGGATCGTACGCTTTTTCTAGGTAAAAAAAAGACAGCAACCACATGCTGTTTATTGATGAAGGCGTTGCGGATGGTGGTTTCCAGACGGACTAAATGGTCAACTATCGAGTGGTACATCCGGAACCCGCACTGTTCACTGGCTAAAAGGCCATCGGTTTCCAGCTTCCACATCAGTCGGGAGTTGACCATCTTTTCCATTAGCTTACAGAGGCAGCTGGTCAGAGCTACTGGACGATAGTCTGAAGGGTTGGTAAGGTCCTTTCCAGGCTTAGGGATTGGAATGATCAGGGCTTTCCGCCAGGAGGGCGAAAAGCACCTTGTGGTCTAGATATGGTTGTAGACTTTGAGAAGGGTCCCAAGACAGTTTTCTGGGAGATGTTTCAAAACCTGATAATGAATATCATCCAGACCAGGGGCAGAATCGTTGCAGGTTTGCAGAGCTGATTTCAGTTCATCGATTGAAAAAGAAAGATTGTAGGCTTCAGTGTTGTCTGATGTGAAATTGTATGAAGATTTTTTCTCTGAGTTGTTTGTTTCTTAAAAAGGCTGCAGATTTATTTGAAGATGAGGAGTTCTGTTGGACGGTGGAGGCCAGCAGATTGGCAACAGCTTGTTTGTCAGTTATCAGAGCATCGGCAAGTTTCAGGTGATGAATTGAGCGGTTGGTGTTCTCCCCTTTGATTTTTCTGATTATGTTCTGGACTTTTTTCTTGGATGTTTTAGATGTCAGCCCGGAGTAAAAGTTTCTGCAAGACTGACGTTTACTGATCTTAAAAGTGTGTCTCGTTTTGGCACGGAGTTTCTGATGGGCTCGAGCGTTGGGACCTGAAGGTCTTTGGTATACCCGACGCTGAGCCCGTTTGCGTACTTTTGAGATTTGTTGGCAGTCAGAATTAAACCAATGTGTTTTAGGCAGTTGGAGTTTGTCTGAAGACATTGGAATACAGGTTTTAGCACAGTTTATCACAGTATTGGTTAGAGATTCTGCAGGGTCTGGACTTTGAAGAATGACAGTTTCCAGGAGCTCCTTTGAAATATTTGCCGCAAAAAGATTCCAGTTGGCCTTCCTATAATTAAGGTGTTGTGAACCAGAGGCGTTTTTAGTTTATATGGGTTTTAATAGAACAGGAAAATGGTCACTTCCATGCAGATCGTCATGGACAGACCACTCATAGTCCAGGACCAGCGAGGGGTCACATATCGACGAATTTAAATACGAAAGTGAACCTGTGGAAGAGTGGAGGTAAGTTGGAGATCCATCGTTCAGACAAGACAAATCGGACTTGAAAACACATCTTCAAGAAGCAGATCTCTGGATGACGAATTCACATACCTCAAAGAGGAGTGTGTCCATTGAAATCACCCAACAGTAAAAAAGGTCGAGGAAGTTCTCCAGTCAGACTGACAAGGTCCTGACGACCAACCAGGACTGAAGGTGGCAGATATAACGAATAAACAAACCGTAACGGTTTATGGAGAGTGACTCTCGCAGCTACTGCTTGAAGGGGGATAGTCAGAGCGACAGGACTAAACATCAAAGTTTTGTGTATAAGAAGGGCAACACCGCCCGATAGTCCCAATGTGGAAGGTTGAGCAGGTTTGGAAAGAAAAGTGAAGCCAGAAAGAGTGAAGGTCTTCTGGCTTTGAATATTTGTTTCCTGAAGAGCTACTACTTGGGGTTTTAGTGTATGACACAAAAGCTGCAGCTCCTCAAAATTTGAGTTTAATCCACGGATGTTCCAATGAATTAATTCCTTGTCCATGGTGCAGAGGACGAATAGGAGAAAAATCAGTTCATCTCCGAGTCATCGTCTGCATCCAATGGAGCGTATTTGTTTTTAAGTTGGACTGGATTGTTTTTGTTCTCCAGATCTGCTGGCAGACTTGCCCGCAGGTAAAGACGGCTTGGGTTTTGGAGACGGTGGTGATTTCTTTTTCATCTCCACCATCTCCACACTCGGTTGCACTCCCTCACCCGCACGGGCACCGCTCACGAAAGTTCGAGGCGGGAGGGCTGGCTTTTTATTCTGCCCAGCAGCAGATGGAGTAGACTGCTGGGCAGTCTGGTGGATGGTGGATTTATTGCCCCCACCAGGGGCATCCACTTTGGGTTGGGAGGTGGTGGACCTGCCTCCACCGGGGCTTGGCATTTTTTCTTGCAGTGTTCCCTTACCCACCCACCACGGAGTCCAACTAAGGGGCCAGGGCCAAGAAGTCACTGTTTTGACCCTTTCCAGGCTTCAGGACAGATATACGACAAACAGAAACCTACCAACCCTATCCCCCCTGATCATGCTCAACTCCCGGGATCAGAGAGCTGGGGGCTGCAGGGGTTACCTTGGCCAGCCGGAGAACTGCCTGTCTTGACCCAGCCCCATGTAGGGGAAGCGATTGATACACCCGGGCCAGAGTGTACCCCCTGTCTAGGACAGGTCCGAGCCAAAGTGATGTTTTGAGGGCACTTGCCTTCTCAATCACCAGGATCTCATTCCCCTCCATCACAGGTCGCACCGCACGACAAACGCGGCGGATCTTAAGAAGACCACAGAGAGAAAAAGAATGTGGGAAAGAAGACTTGAAGGGGAGACGAAGATAGAAAAGAGCCAAATAAGAAAGGCA
>CM065739.1:53437290-53454790 GCA_033310375.1 Conus canariensis
TGCTGGTGAAAAAAATCGTTTATTTCATTTAGTATCTGAAATCAAGACAGGAGTCGATAATGTATTATGCTTTCGAGTTAGTAAAACACTGTTTGGTTGTGAGAAAGATGTGATGTTTATAGGACTGTATAACCACCCAGTTGGTGATCCATATTACCGAGAAAAGGAGTATGACTGCAGGCTGGAAGACCTTGAACGTTTCTTGTTATCTCTCATTGAATCAAGAGAGGATGTGTTTTATGTTATTGGTGATGACATGAACGCTAGAACTGGCGAATGGACTCTCGAAGACGGCGACACCTCCTTTGAAGATATTGTGACTGTTCAGGAAGATTCTTTGTTTCTAAGGAAGTCTGATGATTTAACAGCTAATGGTTTTGGTAAACGTCTGAAGGAACTGTGCACAGCTTTGCAACTTTTGCCGATGAATGGTCTGATTCAGAAATGTTGTGATTATTCCTATGCTTCAATTTCTGAGGCCGGCAACAGCGTTATTGATCATTACCTATGTTCTCCCGATGTTTTGCCCTCTATGCATCAATTAAGTATTGCCACCCGTGTGGAAACAAAACACATGCCAGCAGAACTTCTCATGACTAGAAATATCCCACATGATGTAGAAAAAGAAAACGAGGAAATCTGTGATAAACTAAAATGGGACCCAACGAAGGAAAGTATTTTCCGTGCGCACGTAGCATCAGAAGAATCGGTGAATATTCTTGAAGAGCCAATGCGTTTAATAGACAGCGATGTTGAATCAGCGCTAGCGAAGTTCACCCAACTTTTGCATCAGGCAGGTGACTGACTGCATGCGATACACGATGAGGGTTGGCGGGAAAAGCTTGAAGCGCAGAAGCAAGTGGTATGATCAAGAGTGTCATTCGCAAAAATGCGAAGCTAGGAGAACGCTAGGTCCATTTAAACGTACGAAAAAAGAAGAGCACGAAACCATATTCCGGGCAAAACGATCACATTACAACAACATGCTTAGATATAAGAAAAAGACGTGTTTTGAAAGTGTAAAGGAAACATTATTAAAAGATAAATATAGTGGCAGCAAGTTTTGGTCGCATATACGTAATACGAAGAGAAAGCCACGTCAGATCTCACACATTGAAATAGGACAATGGAAAGAACATTTCGAACGAATATTAGGACAGTCCACTAACCAGTGCGATCATGATCTAGATAACCGGGCAGGCGAGGGAGGTGAGATGTTTGTACCTGAACTGGATGAACCAATTACAACAGCAGAAGTTCGAAGAGCCATCCGAAAATTAAAATCTGGAAAAAGCTCTGGCATAGACAAAATTTGTCCTGAATTTCTTAAAGCAGCAGAAAGTTTGGTCACTCCTTTTTTAACAAGATTATTTAATAAATTATACGACTCTGGCTCTTTCCCCGAGGACTGGACACGATCAATTATAATCCCTCTCTTCAAGAAAGGTGACCCTGCAGTTCCGGATAATTATCGTGGCATATTTTTATTTAAGTATAACCAGTAAAGTTTTCACGAGCATTTTGAACACACGCCTCTATAAATGGGCTGAAAAGGAAGAAAAAAATCTGTGAAGAACAGGCGGGACTTCGTAAAAATTATTCCACTGTCGATCATATTTTCACTTCAATATCAGTGATAAAGAGTAGTTTAGCATCAAACAGACGGAAAGGTAAATTATACGTTGCCTTTATAGATTATATGAACGCGTTTGATACAGTTAACAGAGATAGTCTTTGAAAGACGCCAAGGAGGATTAAGACTTCCACTAAAATGATTGGCATGTTACGTAGTATGTACTCTTCCGTTCAGGCATGTGTAAGATGGGGCGCAACTGTGTCAGATTTCTTCGAGTGTCCAGGCGGGCTGAAACAGGGTTGTTTGTTGTCTCCCCTGATCTTACAACGAAAGTATCAGTTGAATGTGCTGTAGAAGAAGTAGTCCAGAGGGCAAAAGCAAAAGTCGTTGATATTCTTAAAACAATGTGGAGTTTGGGAGGAATGAATATGACAATGTTTTTCAAGTTGTTTGATGCACAGGTCAAACCAATGCTGTTGTATGCTTCGGAAATCTGGGGTGTCACTCAATTGAAAACAATCGAATCTGTACATCTATTTGCATGTAAAAAGATTTTAGGTGTCAGCATGAGGACTCCGAACACAATGGCATATAGTGAGACCAGAAGATACCCTTTACATATAGATAGCACTATATCTAGTCTTCGATACTGGTTTTCTCTGCAGAAAATGGACGTAACACGTTTACCACACAAAGCATATTTAATGCAGCATAATTCAGCACTAACGGCTGAAGCAGAAAGACAGTCAAAAGTTAATAACTGGCTGTCATCTATTAAAGCATGTTTAGACAGATATGGTTTCTCGGAGGTAAATATAAATGGAATGATTGGAAATTATAAAATGTTCTTGAGAACATTCAAACAAAGAATGATAGACTGTTTTCAAGAGACATGGGAATCCAAGATTAAGGATAGTGACATATTTAAATTCTATTGCTCTTTCAAATTACTTCCACACCGTGAACAATACTTATCAATAATAACCATTAACAAATTAAGATCAGCACTCACCGGATTCAGATTAGGCATAAATGATTTAAAGATAAATAGACGCTACAGGAAAAATGATTCTGGGGATATGCAGTGCCCATTTTGTAAGAATAGTGAAGATGAGCTACATTTTTTCTTTCGATGCGAAGCTTACGCATTACTAAGAGATAAATATACATATATCAAAGTATTTAAAGGTTAACTGGTCAACTGAGGTAAAGTGCCGACATTTATTGTGTAGTGAGGAAATCAGAGTCATTTGTGATGTAGCTATGTATATTTTTTATGCACTGAGACATAGGGAAGAACATATCACTGCTACAAATTTAAGTTGATTCCTATCACCCGTCTGTTTGGATAGCCAGTACATTGTTTACGTGTACCTATGTTTACAGGCTGGAGGCCTAACATTAAACCATTGTCATTGTCGTTGTCTCTCTCTCTCTAGCGCGCGTACAGCAGATTATGCAAAAGTATCATAAATGGAATAATGCGACCTAGTACACGTGAGAGTCGGACAGCTAAGTCATGTAACAAATTCTTTGCTCTACGTGTACATCAGACGAGTAAACCAAAAAGAAACGAACAGGAAAAAAAAAGTTAAAGGTAGATTTTGAGATAAAATTTTATCATGAAGACATTGGAAATACGCTTTTGTCATGGAACATTCAAGTAAAAAGAAGAGATGGTTCTAAAAACCTGCCTAACCAGCCATCCACCCGTATTCTGTGTAATACATTTCGATTCGGATTAGAACCTGGCGGATTTATACAATGACTGCTGGGGGCAGAAAGATCACAGACGCACACACACACACACACACACACAACACACACACACACACACATACATACGCACGCACGCACGCACGCACGCACGCACGCACGCACGCGCGCGCGCGCGCGCGCGCACACACACACACACACACACACACAAGCCCCGTTACCTCCTGTACACATACAAGCATGCAGGCACGCACGCACACACGTTCGCGCACACAGGCACATACACATGCACACACACATACACACACGTGTTACAGATGGTGTGGTAGAGCGTGTTTTACTGTCGGACTCTCACTATCAGAAGTTTCATACGACTGTTTTCCTACACACACCCATACCACACGAACATAGACAGCCAGGCAACACACAAGTTAAGTTTCTTTCTTTTTTTTTAACGCTGCCTGAACCATCAAAATACTACAAACACATATTACTATAATATAAATAAACAGGCACAAAAAATATCAATACACGCCACCACCAGTAAGGGCGTGCAACAACACAAGGAGCTTTAAACCGTCGCTCTCTAATTGACATTATTATTTTCCGGCGCAGACTTCGCTGGCATCTTCAGCAGAGTCCTAACAGACAGTTTATATAATTTGGCTGCGTCACAGTCTCCACACAGTAGGCGGAGCCGCTCATGGATGCACTTCGTGGAGTCCTCCCAGGAACATCCACACAGCAGAAAAAAACTCATGTTGATCCACCGACCTCACGGTTAACCTCTCCATGTCGCCCTGACGGAGAATCCTGAGGCCCTTTATCACACGAGTCTTCTACTGACCTGGCGGTCAGCCTCTCCACGTCGTCGTGACGGAGAATCCTGAGGCCCTTTATCACACGAGTCTTCTACTGACCTGGTGGTCAGCCTCTCCACGTTGTCTGGACGGAGAATCCTGGGGCCCTTTATCACACGAGTCTTCTACTGACCTGGTGGTCAGCCTATCCACATTGTCTGGACGGAGACAGCGGCTGGGGCACGGGCTGTACCCCCACACTCGGTGGCAATCAGTTCCAGGCCGGACTCAGGGGGCTTACCGACACCTGGGGAACAGATTACCACAAATACTGTGTTCCCAGTCTCTCTTTGGCACCGTGTGGTGTTTCCGGGCCGGCAGATCTGCAGAGACTGAATGGAAATCCTCGCTCACCTGACTGACACTAAACGCGGGTGAGTAGCTGTCAGGTATACAGGTCAACCGGTGAACAGGCAAAGTTATGCCTTTTTAGAATTGTCCCTCAATTTGGTACCGGACAAAAATGGTTCGTCACATCACGCGGGTGCGCGCGCACACACACACACACACACACACACACACACACACACACACACACACACACACACACACACACACCACACACACACACACACACACACACACACACACACACACACACACAAGCAATGGCTAGAGAGAAATGTTCACAATGTATTCTGTGCATGTCGTGATCATGCGATGATACTTTGCACTTGGTATGTCTCCATAACAGATGGCTCAGTCTTCCAAATTATATCCGTGAGGTTTGTCTTCTTTGTGCTTACGTATAATATATATCACAAATCATGCTTGACAATGAAAAAAAAAACAGTCTAAAACACTATTCAAAAATTCATATTTTTCTAATTATGTCTCACTGACAAATGGCTGTAAAGGCTAAACGTCATCAATAATTTTTACATACTTTTTTCCAGGAAGAAGAGAGAGTATATTTATCTGGATTTATCTTTTCAATTAAAAATATAGTGAAAACGCAATTTAAAAGGCTATGACTCTAAAGAAGATAACAAGTCTCTGTCGCTGGAAGCTGAAACAAGAGAACCAAAACTATTATGTCCATGTGGAGTTAAGGTATTGCCTAACAACAGTTGTGGTTCAGTGTGTTTCCTCACCACAACCTTTACCTACCAAACCCGTTTTACAATGTCAGATTTCAGCAGCAACCACGCACTAATTCTTTTTCACACGCTACTATGTTGTGCAGTGTTAAAGTGATAATCCACAACAGAATAGCGTACGGAGCAGCAATATTTTCTCACATAT
The DNA here is from genome assembly GCA_033310375.1 of Conus canariensis. NCBI lineage: Eukaryota > Metazoa > Mollusca > Gastropoda > Neogastropoda > Conidae > Conus > Conus canariensis. The sequence goes on from CM065739.1 coordinate 53,442,688, forward strand.
CTAAATGATAGACATACAGTACACTTTAATGTTCTATTTTAACGTTTGGTATTCCTTCTTCCGTGAAGACCGTTTTATTCTCCGTTTGATTTTGCAAATCTCACACAGAATAGTACATACTGATGTACAATCTGAAAACAATATTAACACTTACCACAGTTTACCACAAAAAATGTAAAAGAGGGAAAACAGAATCAAAATGTACAAAATAGGAGAAAGCAGGTGCATTTCAAACAAACATAAAAGCAAAATTTATTCTGATTCAAACCAATCTTCCCATGCCTCCTTTACAGCCATCTATAAATCTTTGTTTTGGTTTGTTTTCAAAGATAAAGTAAAAGAAGAAAAACCTGCAAAACATCACAGAAGTAGAAATATGTCTGACTGAATTCGTTCATTTCCCCAGAAATACCCTTGTCACTGTCTGTAATTCCCGTTTCTACAATAAAAATTGCATAGTAAATGTTATGGTACAATTTAATTTGGAAAAACTTAAATCTGATTTCTTTTTCTTTTCAATTTGTCTTAGGACCGACGTCACATTAAGATTTGTTTCTGCTCCTATTTTTCGGAAGACTTTGCCATGTATAGTAATTGGTTCCATCGAAAATATAGTATATTCCTGAGCCTTTCTGTACATTTTGAAAATTAAACGAGACTTACCTGGAAGTTGAAGTTTAATGGAGATTATTTCGAGGATGCTGTTGGGTAGAGGTATACATGTGGATGACGATACCGTGCGCGCGCCCCAGACTTCAGCTACGTGTGATCCCCGAGAACGAACTCGGAAGGGAGGGTTCAATGAAAGTACCTCGAGTTGCTGATGGGTGGGCACATGTATACCTCTACCCATTCTTCTGGAGCGGACGCAGCAGCACTGAACGGCGAGAGGCAGGCGTGGGATTTGCCATCAGATCCCCCCTCTCCCAGAAACTTGTCAAGCTCCCGGAGGGCATAAACGATCGCCTGATGACACTCCGGCTTCCTCTTGGAAACAAGAAGAGTGCAACACTAATCAGCGCGTACGCCCCAACAATGACCAACCCAGATGACATCAAGGACAAGTTCTACGAAGAACTAGACACTCTCATCGCAGCAGTCTAGAGTGGGGACCGATCACCAGACCTGGGGTGGGATCACTGGGAGACACGGTACTGGCAATTGCAACAGCAATGGCCTTTTGCTTCTCAAGATGTGCGCTACTCACGACCTTGTCATCACCAACACTCTGTTTTACCTCCCTACCCACAACAAGACATAATGGATGCATCCACGCTCCAAGCATTGGCATCTGATTGATTATGTCATCACCAGGAAGAGAGATGTGCGAGACGTGAGACTGACGAAGGCCATGTGTGGTGCCGACTACTGGACTGATCATCGCCGCATTGTGTCAAAGTTTAAACTCCGCATCCTGCTCATGCGAAGACCCCAAGGTCAGAAGACTGCAAAGAGGCTCAACGTCTCCAAGCTCAAGGACAGTAAAGTTGCAGAAGATTTCTCCAATGACCTAGATGGCAGGCTGCCCAAGACACGAGAGGTAGACCACAGCAGCATTGAAGAGCAGTGGGAGGCCTTCAGGGATGCAGTCTACTTTACTGCCCTCGAACACCTCGGACCAAAAACCCGTAGAAACCAAGACTGGTTTGATGAGAATGATGCAGAAGTGCAGACACTGCTGTCAGAGAAACACCAAATGTTCAGAGCGCACCAGAATGACCCCACATCACAAGCTAAGAATGATGCCTTCACCAGTGCAAAATAAAAAGTGCAGAAGAGGCTTCGCGAAATGCAGGATGCCTGGTTCAGCAAAAAGGCCAATGAAATCCAGGGCTACGCAGATAGTCATGACACCAAGCGTTTCTATGACACTCTGAAGGCGGTGTATGGACCCCAGTCCTCTGGCTCCTCCCCCCTCCTCAATGCAGATGGGACCCAGCTGCTGACAGAAAAGAAGCAGATTCTGGAGAGATGGGCTGAACACTTTAACCAGGTTCTCAACCGCCCTGCCTCAATCAACGACGAGGGCATTGCACGCCTACCTCAAGTGGAGATCAGGCAAGACCTTGATAACCTCTCCCCCCCCCCCCCCCCCCCACAGAAGAAGAAGTCAGAAAGGCAATCAAACAACTTTCCTGTGGCAAAGTGCCAGGATCTGATGCAACCCCTGTCAAAGTTTACAAATCAGAAGGCCCAGCCTTGACACAGAAGCTGATGCAGCTCTTCCAGTCCAAGTGGAATGAAAAGAGGGTCCCACAACAGTTGAAAGATGCCAACATTCTCCACATCTACAAGAGAAAAGGCAACCGCCAGTCCTGCGATAATCACCGAGGCATCTCTCTCTTGTCCATAGCTGGGAAGATCTTGGCTCAGGTCATGCTCAACCGCCTTCTACTACACCTTGAGCAAGGTCTCCTCCCAGAAAGCCAGTGTGGCTTTCGTGCAGAACGTGGAACTGCAGACATGACATTTGCTGCACGACAGCTCCGGGAAAAATGCCAAGAGCAGCAGAGCGATCTGCTCGTGACCTTTGTCGATCTGACCAAGGCCTTCGATACGGTCAGCAGAGATGGCTTGTGGAAGATCATGGAGAAATCTGGCTGTCCCAGCAGGTTCATAACAATCGTCCGACAGTTCCATGACGGCATGATGGTGAAAGTACTGGATGATGGAGACGAGTCAGAAGCCTTTCCAGTGACCAACAACGTAAAGCAAGGCTGCGTTCTCGCCCCTACACTCTTCAGCATGGTCTTCTCCACCATGCTGACTGATGCCTTTCGTGACTGCCAGGGTGGTATACACGTCAGATACAGAACTGACGGTGGGCAGTTCAACCTCAGGCGACTGCAGGCTGTTACAAAGGTGAAAGAGACCGTCATCAGGGACTTCTTGTTTGCTGATGACTGCGCCCTCAATGCCAGCACAGAGCAGATGATGCAGCACGAAATGGACTGCCTCTCACGAGCCTGCGACAACTTCGGTCTCACCATCAGCACCAAAAAGACTAAAGTGATGTATCAGCCTGTGCCAGGTAAACCCTACCAGGAACCACACATCATGGTAAAGGGACAGAACTTACAGGCAGTTGACAACTTCACCTATCTGGGCAGCACACTCTCACGAGCGGTGAACATTAGCGCAGAGGTCAGGAACAGGATTGCCAAAGCCAGCTCTGTGTTTGGGAGACTCCATGAAAATGTCTGGGAGCAGAGAGGACTAAGCCTTACCATCAAGCTGAAAGTCTACCATGCAGTGGTACTAACCACTCTCCTCTATACCGGTGAGACCTGGACTGTCTACAGCAGACACGCCAAACAGCTTAACTATTTTCACCTCAGCTGTCTCTGCAGACTCCTACACATCAAGGGGCAGGACAAAGTCCCAGACACTGAGGTCTTGGAAAGGGCCAGCATCCCCAGCATCTACACTCTCCTTCAGAAATCCCGGGCCAGATGGTCTGGCCACATCGTCAGAATGCCAGATAGTCGACTGCCAAAACAACTGCTGTACGGAGAACTGAGTCAGGGCAAGCGCAAGGTTGGGGGGCAGAAGAAACGTTTCAAGGACTGCCTCAAAGTGTCCCTCAAAGGCCTGAACATCAACCTCAACACCTGGGAGTCGCTTGCCCTGGACTGCCCAGCCTGGCGAAGCAGCATCACAAAGGGTGCATATACATCAGAGAAGAGACGCACAGCAGAAGCTGAGAGAAAGCAAGTGCGCGCAAGGCCAGAGCTACCTCCACCTCCACTGTAGCACCCACCTACATGTGTCCCACATGTGGGCGTTCCTTCCAGGCCCAGATCGGCCTCACCAGCCACCTGCCAACCCACACTCAGCGATCTTCCATCTGAGATTGAAGTCATGGTCATCTTCGAAATCGAAGGACGAACAACAACATGCTGACAGCCCTTTCAGTGCTAAGAATGACTTTCATGGAGACAGAATCTATGATGACTCCAAGATATTAAATCCTTGTTGTGGGCTGAATAACCGACTTGGTTGGGTGAATGATAAATCCTAACCTTTGAAACAAATCAGTGGCGTCTGTAACATTTCTCATGCAGCTGCTCTCTGTGAGTCCAATCAACAAAGAATCATCCAAAAAACCCGTAGATACATCACCTTTCATTGTGAGGGAGGCATACACAGGTTTCAACAGCTTTGTGAACAAACGAGGAGCTGATGATAGGCCATTGGGTAAAGCATTGAATTCATAGAGTTGATCTCTCCATTGAAATCTGAGTACATTCTTGTGCTGTTCATGGATTGCTACACTATAATAGACATCCTTCAGATCAATTGAGGCCATAAAGAATCCTCGAGTTATCAAAATCAGGGCAGTGTTCAGAGTATCCATTTTGAAATGATGATAACTGACTTCTAAATTGAGTCTTTTTAGACTTAAAATCATGCGATAAGATCCATCTTTCTTTTTCCTGGTAAAAACTGGAGAAATAACTTCACCAGGGCAATGCTCACATGGGGAAATTTCTTGTTTAGAAATCAACTTTTGAACTTCTGAATCAATGATCTTGCACTCTTTCTGATTTGTGACATTTGTTTTAGTGCAAGATAGCCTGGATAACTGGTCTAAAGGACAGTCAAATTCAACCTTAACCCCTGCTATCATGCTTAAAATCTCTGGGACTGAAGTGATTTTAGACCATGCATCTTCAAACTGTCTTAATATCCCAGCAGTAAATTCATGTTTATGAGATTTTAAAGATGGAACCAAGCTCACCTCTTCTATTGGGAGCCAGGATTCTGATGTCCCCGTTTCTGCTGAAACCAGTGCTGTCTTCTGTTTGTTCTGCTCCTTTGGCCTAACAAATGACCACATGAGCGACCTGACTCAGAGTAGTAAGAACAGCCCGCTTGTCCACGATAGTAGTGGGCGTTTCCGCGGTATCTGCACTCATGGCCTACACTGGAGCTGATGCCGTCGGTCTCGCGCACATCTTTCAGTGTTGCGGACAAACTGTCCCCAAACATCTGGTCTGTGATCGGGACCAATTCATCACAAATCCGCGAAAACAGCTTTTTTGCATGTTGTCTGATGCCACTGCGTCTGTGCAACAAAATCTCGCGCGAGACGTGACCCGAAATAGCCACGGCATTGGTACAATGCTTCACGGCTTCAAAATTGGCCTCTGAACTGGGCAAGCCGCTTGGCCTATCAAGTAATCTGTTTGTGGCACGCACGCACGCACGCAGTCACTGCCTTGATGACTGCTCTCTAAATATGTTGCATTTTCAGGTCGCTTTTGATGGCCTCATACGGTAATTTCGACCATATTTCGTTATTTACCGTCGGGACGATCAATTTTTGACAATTTGCTGGTCTGTTGTAGGCTTTTTTCTTCTTCTGCAGATCCGGGCTAAGTTTGTTCGTGAACCGACCATTAACAATTTCTGCCAGTTCCTGTCTCACTTCTTCCCATACGGGTTTGTCCATACCTCTCAGTTCAACGGCTATTTCTTTCAGCAAGGTCAGATTTGTGTCTGACTGGTCAGCTATTTTATTCTGTGACGCGAAAAGCTGTGCCTCTTTTTCCTCTAATTCTTCCAGTTCCCCATCTTCTCTTAGCTCCAAAACATCACTGCTGTGTTCCTGTTCTGACTCTGAATCGTCTCCAGAAACTCGGGCAAACTTGACCGGTTCTGCGGCGTCATCTTCGTCTGGAAGTTTTCTCTTTGGCCTAAGTAGTCCCACTAGGGTCTCGAAGTTTTTGTTCCAGCTTGCATCTAGCTCTTGAATCAGGCTTCTAACTGATTCTGAGACGTTTGAGGGCCCGCTGCTGTCGGTGGGTTCTGAAAGACCCTCCGACATGGCAACTGAAAGAGCCGCCGATATGTGCTCAAAAGTTCAGCTTCTGAAAGAGCCAAGCACTTTCATACGTCCGTCTGGCACCACGTTTTGGCATCAACTGGGGCGCACATCGCGGTATCGTCTTCCACATGTATACGTCTGACCAATCAGCAGACGAGGAGTAATTACAATTGTTTGTAGTGATGTCTTTTTACTGCATATTATAGTGTTCACTTTGATGTTATTTAAAAATAAATGGTTGCATACAACTCAAATATTCCAAGTAGTGTATGTTGATAACATCTTCAGTCGACGATTTATAACTTAGAAAACAATTCAGTCGACGATTTATAACTTAGAAAACATCCCCTACCATCAATGACAGTTCTTACAAAAAAGCAATGCACTATTACTATTTTGAAATTTGTCATTTTTTCATACAACGTAAATTCATTTTGAAGTATATCAAACTTCACCTTAAACACTCTTCTTGGTCATACTACTTCAGCAACTCGATCACGGGACAGTGTGTATATTTGTTTTAACCATTTTGGTGTACCAGTGTAAATATTTTTCGTCAATGTTATATGTGAAGCCGATATAAAAACATCTGTATTAGGAAAGACTAGGTCAGCATTTACATTCTTCTGGACTGATTATTTTCATTTTTTATTATCTGGTTTATTATTCTTTGTAAATGTGAAACATTTTTGCAGTTGCTTTATTACATTTTTTGGAGGATTTGTAAGAAGAATCCCAGAGTGTACGAGTTTTGTTTTTTGAGAGAATTCAGTACAGCAATTCTACCAAAACATTACACGAGATGAAACATATCTTATCCATTTATGGACAAAGTACGAATAACGTTTTGTTCTATGCATAATGTGTTTCAGCGTGGCACTCAGTTTTTTTTCAATCATTGTCCATAAGTCACAGAAATGTCTGTCAACAGGTTATCCATCAAAGTGCAAAACATCATGGCGACCTGAGATTGCTTCTTTCCTGTGGACTGTAGTTTAAAAGGCGAGAGAGACTCAAGACTCAAGAGTCAAAAACTTTATTACTCAAGGATAGAGATTTTAGGCAATGCCCATTCTTCCAATCTGTCCTTGCTATTCTACAACATTCAACTAAACATAAAGACAGCACATATTAATAATGGCAGAAACAATGAAAAATATAGCAACATTATAATAATAACAATAACAATGGTAATAAGAATAATAATGATAACAAAAAATTAAATTCCATTACAAAATGACACAAACACAATCAGACACGTACGCGCGCGCTCACATGCACGCACACGCCCACACATACACGCACGCACGCGCACTCCCACCCCCACCCCCACACACCCACCCACACGCACACACCACACACACACACACACACACACACACACACACACACACACAACACACACACACACACACACATTTTCATTAGCTAATACAGAGGCAAGCATAAAAGTAGGGCGCTGAGACTATGGTCAAAAGGTTACATTTACTGTTCAAGTAAATGTGTAAGTATTGCTGATTTGAAGGACGGCAGTGATTGACATGTTTTGGCAGACAGAGGAAGAGAGTTCCACACAGATGGACCAAAAAATGCAAAACTAGATTTGAACAAATCAATGCGGACACGAGGTAAAATGTAAGTATTTGAATCATATCGCATTGCTGCCATTTGGATAAACTCAGCAAGATATGTTGGCGCCATGTTTGTATGGACTTTAAACATTAGTACTGCCTTATTATAGGTCAGTTGGCTCTGCAGTGGTAACATCATTAGTTTTGCGAATTTGCCAGTGGTTGATAGAGACTTGTCGGGAAGAATCAGCTTAATTCCCCGTCTATGCATAGAGTTGATCTTTTTTATGTGATTTTCACCGGCACCCTCCAGACAGTGGACGCATAGTTGATGTGAGAGAGGCAATGGGCTTCAAAAATTAATTTCCGGATGTGTGGTTCAACATAATAACTGAGTTTATTGAGTAAAAACAAACTGCAAGCCAACTGTTTGCAAACATGATTTATATGTGATTGCCATTTAAAGTTCTCATCAATGATCACGCCTAAGACACGGTGTTCGGTAACCTGCTCGATCAAGGTTTCACTCATTTTTAGGCTCAACATAAGATGCTGTCGTTGATGTTTCTGTCTCGATGCTAGGACCATACATTTTGTTTTGTGCGGATTAAGGACCATTCGGTTTTGGTTGGACCATTCTAAGATATCAGTTATATTTCGTTGTAACGATATTCGTACATATATGATAGTTGTATCACTACAGTGAAGAGAGCTATCATCAGCGAACAGATCACAGATGACATCATTGTGAGATATGTGCATCGGTAGGTCATTTATAAAAATACAGAATAGAAGAGATCCAAGGACAGAGCCTTGTGGAACGCCACAGCTCACTATTCCTTCAGAGGAATAAGTACCGTTTAAGTAAACACGCTGGGTCCTGTTTTCAAGATATGACTGAAAGAAGGTGACTACTGCCGGATTTTGAACATATGCAGTCTTTTTTTTAAATAATATGTTGTGGTCTGCAAGATCAAAGGCTTTCTTAAAATCGAGGAAAACAGTTCCAGTGAGTTTTCTTTCGTTGATGAGAGAGAGAGAGAGAGAGAGAGAGAGAGACAGACAGAAGAGAGAAGACAGACAGACAGACAGACAGACAGACAGACAGAACAGACAGACAGAAATACAGACAGACAGAAAGACAGACAGACAGACAGACAGGCAGACAGAAAGAGGATATGCAGTTGTGATATTCAGAATGAACGCTCTGCTAAGCATTTACCAGTCAACTTGCGTAATGGTGAAAGTTGACAAGAAATCGAGGGTTGACTGCCAGAACCCAGTATCTCATATACATATATAGAACACAGACACTGGGTTCTTGCAGTCAACCCTCGAAATGTTCTCTGGTGATACTGTGTTCAGAGTGTACGCCTGTTGGCACTCCATCCTGCATCAGACATGTGTAGAGGTCTTTATTTCCCCTTCTGGAGACTCGCTTTAGTCTCAGTTGTCATGTTCATAAACTCCTACTTAAGGAGAATTCCGTTCCTCCCGTTGTGCTGGCGAACTAGAAATGCTCCCCGTAACATACCCCTAGACATATGTGACATTGAGACAGTTGCCGTCACCAAGAGTAGGGTACGTTAACACGTTTGAGCCACGCAGGCCTGAATGCACGAACACATACACACATCTTCCTTTAAAGACCAGACCGATGGCTAAATGTTGTTGCAAGTGGCAAAATAGCTGCTGCAGTTGAGAGAGAGAGAGAGAGAGAGAGAGAGAGAAGAGAGAGAGGGGGGGGAGGGAGGGAGGATGGGAGGGTGGGAGAGAGAGCAAGCGGAGAGAGAGAGAGAGAGAGAGAGAGAGACTGAAAGAGAGAGAGAGAGAGGGAGGGAGAGAGAGAGGGTGATCTTGTTCAAAATCATCGCTCTGATGAGTATTTACAAGTCAACCTGTTCAATGGTAAAAGAGGACAAGAAATGTTCGGTATTCCTGTGTTCAGGATTTATACTCTGACAAATGTTTACTGGTGATGATTTTGTTCAAACTGAATGTGAATATTCATGAGCAACAATCACAATAGCAAAGCCGACTGCTATGTACCTTTCACGACTAAGTAAATGACAATAAAGATGCTGTTAATCACAAATACAAGACTCCTGGTCCTTTAAAAACTGTGAAAGAACGTAACTTGAAAAATGGTAGTCACACTGAAACAAGTGGTATGGCAGCTCTTCAGTGTCATCTGGTGTCATAAAGAGGTATCTGTTAATATCAGTTCGTAACACTGTAGAAAAAGTCATAACTGAGTGAACTGTGCGAGTGACGCTCTGTCAGGAGTGACGTCATGAGGTATCTGTTAATATCAGTCTGTGACGTTACAGAGAATGTCATAACTAGCGAAATGTGGCGTGTGGCAGACTGTAGTAACATTTTCAGGTATCTTTTAATACCAGTTTCTAACACTGTAGAGAATATCACACCTGAGTTAAATTGTTGTATGTCACCGCTGTCTTGTAAACATCATGAGGTATCAGTCAGTGACAGTGTAGAGAAAACCATACCTGAGTGACGTGTGAAATGTGGGGCATGTCACATATGGGGTTACATCATGGGCCATTTGAAAATACCAGTCTATGACACTGCAGGGAATGAAGTGGGTCAATTTTAGTGTGTATCACTGCTATCTTGAATGACCTCATGATGTATATGTTAATACCAGTCTGTGACACAGCAGAAAATGTAATGGTAATGCACAAAGACAGAATGAAGCAATCTAAAACACACACACACACACACACACACACACACACACACACACACACACACACACACACACACACACACACATTAATTAGCAATTATATGGATCTCCATTTTTTATGTACTCTCCTGGCTTATCGACTTTTGGTACACTGATTATTATTCCTTCTCTTTTTGAAGACAGCTCAGTATCCCAAAGCAAGTGTCCTAATCCTTTTCAAAGTGTTTTCAAATCAGTACTGAAAATCCACTGGTGTATGCACGTTTGCTGTTTTTCATTTTATGAGATCGTTTTGCTTCTTCTGGTAAGATTTCACCTTCAAGACCATCAGATTCTGTCTCAGACAAACTTGGTATCTCCTTTACAAAAGTCTGGTACATCACATCGTCTACAATGTTTCTTTACACACGTTCTCGCAGAACAGCTGCACTTCATGGTGAATTTCGTCTGATTTATAAAATTCTATTCCTTGATTTATTTTGTTTTTTTTTCATCACATATCTATTAAGGAAATGTCTCTTTTTTAGACTCCAAAAATACTTGGAGACTTTTTTTTCCGGTAAGCTATTCACTAGCCCACGAAACTCCGTGCATTTTCTTTTTTTCTGATTTCAGTGAGTTGTTATGTACAGTCTTCACAGTTCTGGCTTTGTCGACTGAACACAGCTACACTCCTGTCTAGCTCAGGTATTTCTTTGTCCAATTGTGTTTTTGTCTCGTGGTTTCTTGCGTTTTTCATCGTGGTAAGATATTGTTTTAGCTCTTACTTTCATTAACAATATATCTAGGGAGAGCTGATCTACGATAGTGAATTGAATTTCATTAATAAGAATTCTTTTGAATAACATTCCAGTTCCAAAGTAAAGCTGCATAATACTCAACCACAGATGTGATATCTTCATTGATGATTTAAAATCATTTATGTTTTGAAGCGAAGAATGGTTAGATTCCGGAATGTATTATGTTTTTCATCGTTACCAAATACTATTAGACCTACACTTGAAATAATATCTTAGCTAGTTTGGGGATGTTTATATCTTTGTAATTATATTAATCTAAGTGTGGGTCTAGAACGAAATTTCAGTCTTCAACAGTAATTAAGGTTGAATATCCAACTTCAGTTACATTTCTAATTCATTATATAACTGTGGAGTAGCTTTATTTTGTCAGTACAATTTCCTAATAACAAAAATTCTATCCTCATTTTTGTGAGACAAATATGTAGTTAACATCAGTATCTTAGAAATATAGACAGCTTTAGTTTAATTTAGGGAGTGTGACCATCTTGCAGCAGTGGATGGCCCGCTCAGAATCGCAGCCAGTGGCAGGTATACCTCTGTCCTTTACGACAGTGTGTTCACTGCAAATCCAGCTCTAGATGGCGTCGGTGTCATCGACTTTTTTCTTACAGAACACACAAAACCCCCCGAATATTATCTTTTTGAACTCTGCTCTGAACTTGGTGCCTGTTAGACAATACAAGTAGAAGTTGATGGCACTATTGGCGAATAAGAGGTTGATGCTGACTGCACGGAAGATATAATATTGTCGACCCTGAATCGGGTCATCCCAGTTGACATACGGAGATATGATACTGTATATTGTAAACGGTGCTGTCAGGAGGAAAAAAGCAGTACTTGTAGCAATCACAGTGACAGTCAACGAAGTCAGTTTCTGTTGTCTGGAATCCTGGGTGGCTTTTTGTGCAAGATGTGTGCCTGTCCTGAAAGAACTGACCAGAGTCCAGAGAAGAACACTGTTGCTGACCCCCAACAGTATAAAGGGAAGAATATAACTTTGTACCGTGTCTATCCATGGATAAACTATGTCCTCGAACCATGCGTATGTCTCTGATACTGCATTGTTACGGCATTTCGAGTCACTAGGTCCTATATCATATCCATAGAGAGGGTGAGAGTTGATCAGTGAGATAACAACAGTCATGATGCCAGCAGTACATCGCGACTTTCTCTTCGTCCACACAGCACCAAT
>CM065739.1:53459790-53464790 GCA_033310375.1 Conus canariensis
TCAAGGAAGTGTCACTTCGTGCTGGCTAGTCCATATGCGCTACACTGCACTTGCTAAGCTTCGATACCACACTGCTAATGGAGAAATGAGTTAATGACTAAGATGAAAGGATTTAAGACGAGGGTCTCATGTTCACGACTTACGAGATGTCGGAGTTGTGTTTTAGTCCAGCACGTTGGTAGGAACTTGGGTACCTACCTAACAGTGTCTGTACCACTATTATCATTTCTATGTGTGTGTTTGCCTGTGTGTGTACTATGCGTGTATGCGTATGTCTGCATGGGCATGTGTCCATGTGTGTGCATGCAGTGTGTGCGTGCATGTGTGTGTTTGTGTGTGTGTGTGTGTGTGTGTGTGTGTGTGTGTGTGTGTGTGTGTGTGTGTGTGTGTGTGTGTGTGCTTGCACAAGAATACGTGCATAAGCATGCGCGTGTGATCAGTGTCCTTCAGTGAGCATGGTCCTGCATGCACGCATGTGCACATGCGCGCGTGCATATATGTGTGTATATATACATGTGTATTTGGACGTACACGCATATGTGTGTGTATGAGCGCGCGCGCGCGCGCGTGTGTGTGTGGTTGTGTGTGTGTGTGTGTGTTGTGTGTGTGTGTGCACGCGCGCATTTCACTATTTGTGGTGAAGGAATATTCAGACGATGACATAGTTATTAATAATCAGAAACATGAACAACAAAGATGATGATTGTGGTGAAAATCAAAATACTTCACTCCACCATCGCATATGGAACACATGACATGCAACTATACACACCACCACCACCACCACTACATGAGCACGTGTGCCTTTGGATCACGCACAATACAAACACCTCGTTTTCTCTGTCCATCAACACCTTTACACCTACATACATCAGAACCCCTGGTCATCAACCTGAGGTCCCTGTCACACTGTGCATAAATGCATGCCCACACTCAGCTCAGCATTCACTCCGTGCACACGCAATCTCTCCAAACAACCAGAAGGCGCACTACAATATTCTTCTTCTCCCCCTCCTCTCCGGGGAATAATTTACTAAACAATAATCAGCTTTTCAAATAATGACAACATGTTTGTTTTCCAATTTATAACTTCTGTTCCTCCACACCAGTGGAGGTACAAACATTCCACAGATCCACTAGCTGGGACCAAATTTCATCTCATTTTACATACTATCTCACAGATACTTCTTTCAGCGGTTTCTCCTCCTCACTGGAGAAACATTATATACATTTTCAAAAAAAGAATCAAAAGATGGCTTAAAATATAGTAGTATCATCTGAGTTCATCAGGGGGACAATTAAAAATCATTATGGGTCAACATGACAAATGCTTTGTTTTCTCACGACTGGTGCAGTCGTTGTCTTCTACAGCTCGATTCTCCAACCCTGGAGACAATTAGGTGCTGCCGCAGCACTGTAGCCCAAATATTTGTGCGACTGCCTCAGTCGCCTAACTGGTCCTGCCACAGCACTGGGAAGGGCTGAAACACGAATGAAGTCCGTGTAAGTAATCTATTTCAAAATCTGAATAATGATAAATTCTTTTCCCTTTTTCCCTTTTCTTAACTTCTCTCTTTCTTCTCTCCCCATCTGTCTATACCTCACCTGGTAATGGTGAATCGCAGGTGGAACTCGTTCTTCAAACAACCTGTCCGGTCAGTGTCCCCAAGCCATCTCCTTCCTATTCCTTATTTTTCCCTCCTGCGCTCTTTTTGAGTACACGTTCAGTGAGTACTCGTCTAACTCTACGCATTACAGCCCTTGGTTATTTAACCAATGGACAACGTCCGTCCATTCAACCAATGATCGCCCTACGTCTATAGCCACCAGCGACACCGATCACACTGGTCAGGCCATGCAGATTATGTTTTCTTTTACCTTTCCTCTTCCCTACCTAGGGAAATGCTTTATAACAAATAAGGGCGTACGCGACGGAACGTCATATGTCGCCATGTGAGGCTACATCACATGACAGTCCCCATGGGTCTATTGTGTTCCCCAGTATGTGTTTCTTCCACAACACATCACCAAGGCTTCGCCCGGGAATTATATACACATGAACGGATGAATCAATAGATCTGTTAAACAATTAATTAGTGCAATTAAATCACACACACACACACACACACACACACACACACACACACACGCACACACGCACGCACGCACGCACGCACGCACGCACGCGCACACACACACACACACACACACTGACGCATACACACTGATGTCTATGGACACTTCACATTACGCACTTGGATCACTTCATTCGTGCACACCTATTGTCCAAACACGTTTGCTGCAAGACAGGGGATCTTGAGAGATTCAAAGTCTACTCTTTCAGTTGACGTGTGCTTAGTCATTTGCGTCTGTCACTGGAGAGACCCAGAACGAGTCTGCCTCATTCTCCAGGAGTCTTCACAGTGCTGGCCTTGAGACTGTTCAAATGTTTGTCTGCTTTGTGACGTTTCTTGCTCTCCCTTTAAGTCTTAATGTGCAGCCACACTTCCTCTCTTGATGTTGAGCTCTGAAAGATGGTCTCTGGTGTCGTGGCTTTGGTCTTGTTTGTTGAGGTGATTCTTTAGGTTTCTTATCACATCAGATCGGCCAAGTTTGAATCAAGTATTTATTGTTGTTTTGCCTGTTAGTGTATCTGTTCACTCATTTCCTTTTACACCAGCATGTCCTGGACAGTCCATCCACATGTCTCTCCAGTGGAAGGCTGTACATTACTTCATACCAAGCAGGGTTTCCCATACTGCTTTCCATTTTTTGAAGCAGGTTCATGGAGCCAGTCAGAATCATGACTTCTTAAGGTCTAAGCTACTCTGGTGATGAGAGCCAGTGGCGTGTGTGTGCCACTGCTTCTACCTCCAGTGTTAGACTTGAACTTGTTAAGCTGTATACACCACTGTCTTTCTGATTTGTTTGGCCACTGTATTTATCCTCACCCTTGACTTACCTCTGGTTACTGAACCGCCGGTGTATATATCTGTTGAACCCACGTTTTTCCACCTGCATCTGAATCTCTGCATTGCTTTTGCCCCCTGGCCATTATCGTCAGTGTCTTCCGAGCTCTGGAGCGAGGCAGTCATGTAGAGGTGTTTGAAGTGGTCTGGATATTTTCCCATTCCTTACTTTCTCCGAGTTATAATAAACTGGCAAACAAGATGTAAATTGTTTTCTACGTGTTCTATCCATATGTCTCGCCCTAGACGAGTGCGTTTTGTTTCCTTGACTGCCACATGTGGGGGAGGGGGAGATTTTTAAGTGCTGTAAATATGCCTTCAACTGTTCTAGCTTGTGTCTGACCCGCACTGAAGGAAGGTCAAGCAGGTAATGCATACTCTCAACTGGTGTGTCCTTCGTAGTTCTCAAGATCTGTCTCATTGCTTCATTTTGAACTTTTCTAAATTGAAGAAGATTGCTCCAAGACAATGTCGTAAGCCCTGGTCCATAATCAGTCACACTGACTACGACTGCGTGATATAGTCGGTAGAGACGGCACTGTTCAATGCCTTTAGCTGACATTGCTTTTATCGCAGACAGGCCCTTTTGCGTTATGTTGTCAACATGTTTTCTGAAGGTCAGCATCGTACCAAAGCTATACCCAAATAACATAAGCTGTCATTTGGTGTGTGTTGTGTTGAAAGAAACTGGTGAAGGCGGTGTTGCTAATGTCAGTAGTCCCTACAAAGCAACATGAACATTTCCATGTTTGTAATCAGGTTAGCATTGTTTTGTGCATGGTTTAGCCTATGTGTGTTGTTTGTCATGTCTGAAGAACATACACTTTTCGAATATTTTGCTTTTGTGTTTGGTTTTCTGTATGCAGCTAAGCGTGACTTTGAACCAACGTTTTGTGTGGGGGGTTGTCATTATTTTGGCTCATTTTCAACAACGCTGCGGTCTGTTTCAGACTTCAATCATTTTGATGATTTTGGCTTGTTTTCAACAATGCCGTGGTCTGTTTCAGACTTCAATCGTTGTGATTATTTTGGCTCATTTTCAACAACGCTGGGGTCTGTTTCAGACTTCAATCCTTGTGATTATGTTGGATCATTTTCAACAACGATGTGGTCTGTTTCAGACTTCAATCATTGTGAGTATTTTGGCTCATTCTCAATAACGCTGCGGTATGTTTAAGACTTCATTCAGTGTTGGGGATGTTTGATTGCTGTTTTAGGTGTGTTTCCGTGGACAATGGACGACACGTGAGGTTTGTTTATATAATAATAATAATATAATATGTTAAGGACAACTTTTCTAAATAACTTATTTCTGCTCTTGTCTCTCAATCGCCTTTGCACACATTTATCCGTCAGGGTGGCAACGTAACTCTTCACAACACTGACACGGAATCCTGCCACTAGGCTGTCACAAATCGGTTCGATGTCAGTGTCAGGTGGTGAGGAGGGGACAGAGCTGTCAATACACTCACACGTGTGTACAGTTTCAGTGCCATCATGTAAGCTCAAATAATCAGTCTCCAATCTTGCTTGATCATCCGTTTGACGCAAGTGTGTAGCCACAGTGTGTTCCATTACTGGGTCATGTGCACACAGGTTTTCAAGCCGCACGTCAGTCGGAGATGAAGTACTCACAGAAGTTACAGTAGCTTCTTCATATTTTCCACTTAACTGCCTCTCTTGCTGCTGTTGGGCTCTCTGCTGATCTCGTCGGATCTGGCTGGGTGGATTTTTCCTGAAATACTGAACTTGTGTGTTGCGGTTCAGAACGGGATCCGCCATGTTTGTTGACATCTGGAGATTAGCGGGCTTGAGGCGCAAGACAACCACAGTGTTTTCACCTTCTCCTGCAACTTTCCAGCTGCTGACGTTATTGTCCGTCAGCAGGGCGTTTAGGGTCTTCTCCACAGCCACTGGGAGTCCAGAAACTGGCATGTTTGCGAAGAAACTTGTGAAATTTGTCGCAGATCAATCAGTGCGCGCCCTGCTGCTTCTGTTCACGTCACGTGACCTCAGAGAGAGAGAGAGAGA
>CM065739.1:53467290-53532290 GCA_033310375.1 Conus canariensis
TTCTAGTTTATAATTTCAGTAGATGAAGTAATGACAAAAATAAAAGGATTTAAGACGAGGGTATCACAGATGTCTGACCTGTGCTTCAGTCCAGCAGCCTACTAGGACCTTGCGTACCCAGCTAACATTTTGTGTGTGCCACCATTATCATTTCTGTATGTGTGTTTGCGTGTGTGTATGTGTGTGTTTGCATGGGTGCATGGGCATGTGCTCATGTGTGCGCACATATATATATGTGAATATATGCCTGTGTATTTGGATTTACACGTATATATGCGTGCACGCATGCATATGTGTGTGTATGTATGTAAGTGTATGTGTGTGTGTGTGTGTGTGTGTGTGTGTGTGTGTGTGTGTGTGTGTGTGTGTGTGGCGCGCGCGCGCGCGCGTGTGTGTTTTATACGCACACGTGCGTGTGTATGTTTGCACCTGTGTCTGTGCCTGTGCATGTGTGCGCATGAATGAATGTGTGTGTGTGTTGTGTGTGTGTGTGTGTGTGTGTGTGTGTGTGTGTGTGTGTGTGTGTGAGGGGAGTGAGTGAGTAGTGAGAAGAGAGAGAGAGAGAGAGTGTGTGTGTGTGTGTGTGTGTGTGTGTGTGTGTGTGTGTGTGTGTGTGTGTGTGTGTGTGCACGCGCACGCGTGTGCACGCGTGCACATTTAATTGTTTGTGGGGAATGAATAATGAGAGAATGACATATTATTACTGATGAGAAAAAAGAACAACAACATGATGATGGTGCTTGAAATCAAGCTGGTAATGATGAAGATAATACTCCGTTCCACCACCGCACATGGAAGACACGACGCGCAACCACGCACACCATCTACCACCACCACCACCACTACCACCAGCCTATATGAGCGCGTGCCTTTGCATTATGCACAGTACAACCACCTATCCATCAACACCATTACACTTACATACATCAGAACCCATCGTTACCAAGCTGAGATCCCCATGGGTCTGTGATGTTCTCCCCAGTATGTCTTTCTTTTATGGCATATCACCAGTGCATCACCCGATTAAAAAACAAACAAACAAATAAACAGATGAATCAATAGTTCTATCAAACATATGATAATTGCAATTAAAATCTCTGCACATACACACACTGATGCATACATATGTGGACACACGACATCACACTCTTTCATTGCTTCACTGATGCACACCTACCAGTGCGTACACGTTTGCTGTAAAGACAGGGGATCCCGACAAATTCAAAGTCTGTCATCTCAGCTGATGTGTGTTTATTCATTGTGCACACATATAGAGGGAAAAGAACGCTAACGCTAAAAGAACAACCTAACTCATAGCCGTCTGGGCCTTTTCAAATGTAGCGTATGTGTATGTTCTCTATTATATGTATTTGTTGTATGATTGAACGTTATAGGATTAAGTTTTTGTAGTGATATTTGAAAAATAAGTGAATGTCACATTGGTAGGATTAGGATTTGTTAGTTATTGTAGTAATAGTATTTGTAGTTGGGTGTAAGGTGTATTATTGTATATGAGAAGGGTGAATGTAGTATGACTTTGTAAAGCGCTTAGAGAAATTCGTTTGATTAAGCGCCATATGAGAAACCATTATTATTATTATTATTATAACGCTCATATAAACAGACAAACCGCCATACACAAAAAATGGCAACAGTGTCTGTCTCTTCCAACCGTACCCTCAAACTCTCGCCCACTTTCTCCCTAGAACAAATCATATTCAAGTGTCAGACAGTGCAATGAATCGTTCCAGTCGACAAAGCGCAGCTGCCAGACATCGGTTCGTGTTTTGTGCCAACCTTCCTCATAAGTCGTATCAAAACAGCTAAAGTGTATCACAAGTGGAAGAATGAGCTTAAAGTGTAATGAGCAGGTGACATCAAAAAGAAAGTTTAAGATTATAGAGGAAGTGAAGAAGGCATCTGATGGAAGCAACACGTAGCATCCAACAATCATCACTAAAGGTCCAAGAACATATGGGGAAAAACACATTGGGTAATGGGGATAAAACTGAAATATAACAAACATCACCAAAGGTCTGAGAGTCAGAACAGTGTCTGATAAGAATGATATCTGTCATTTAAATTTTACCATTCACAAATCTGAAAACATGAACAGTTATTTGTCAACGAAAAGATAGTGGTGGTTGCATACTCCAGAAACAAGCACACGTCAAAGGTTTCTATTGGTCTCATTGTACCCAAACACTCATATCAGTTAAGTACACTCAACTGCCACATTTCCACTAAAATATCACCTTCCTGAACACATAGTCACTTCGAGCTCAATTTTGTTTCTCGGATAGACACTACGATCAAACGAAAGGAATTGTGATTGTTCACAGTTACAATTCTTCAATGCATGCCTCTTTGCTGGTAATGCAGATACAAAGGAACTCGAGCAGTTTTCTCCAAGTTTTCTCCAAGAGATTCATTGACGCGTGCATGAGCATTACATTACGTCCAAAGACTGACCTCTTGGATTTTACATTGTATATCTCCTATTTCCACTGCTCTGTCTGCATCACCGTTGAAGTCACAGTATTCCCTCTTCCTTTTTCCCGACCCCAAGCTTTCTGTTTACACCAGTCCACCCACCTCACCACACCAGTGATCTACCACCCCCCTGACTCCCATTCCTGTCTTCTGTGCACTTTCATCCACCCAAAGCCTCCGTGGACAGAATTCCATTCTGGGACCTCCATGTCTGGGCTTGACTGTGCAGTAAACAACAGTGATTTACAAACACAAAGAGAAGGATTAAAATTCCCTCCACAACAGAGTATATACACCAATCATCCTGGAATAATCTGTTGAAAGTGTCGCTCACAATTCTTACACTGATGCCTTCACTGCCAAAGCCAAGAAAGAGAAGGAAGACTGCCTTCCTGTCGCACCAACAATCCATTCTCATGACCTGCCTGTCAGTGACATAATTCTCAGATATTTTCTTCTGTTCCAAAACGATTCCAGGTGAAACTGTCTATTTTTCAAACATTCTCTTGCTGCCGCATGCGGCTGTTTAACCCAACTAATGACTATTGGGCAGTTTGCTTTGTGCAAAGATATTACAAAAATCTTCACGCACGCACGCACAAACACATAAACACACACACACACACACACACACACACACACACACACACACACACACACACACACACACACACACACACACACGCACACAGATACGGATTAAAATTCCCTCCACAACAGAGTATATACACCAAGCATCCTGGAAAAGTCTGTTGAAAGTGTCGCTCACAATTCGTACAATGATGCCTTCACTGCCAAAGCCAAGAAAGAGAAGGAAGACTGCCTTCCTGTCGCAGCAACAATCCATTCTCATGACCTGCTTCCAAAAAGATTCCAGGTGAAACTGTCTATTTTTCAAGCATTCTCTTGCTGCCGTCTGTGTGACCACCTGGTTCACGTAAAATAAAGCATTAGGAAAAAAGAGTGTATAGACGACAGGTCATTTCCTTTGTGGCATACAAAAGTGCAGAAGAAAAGGTCATCACATCTTCAACCGCAAGACTGGGGGTGGGCCACGGGAGAGAGTTCTTTCATCCATTTTGTGAGCCCTTCAATCGTGTGTATGCACTGAACTATTCATTGTGTGTTGATATGTACATTGGAGAAACGTGTAGCGCTCTCAATGAACGCTTGCCTGCATACCTCAGAAGCATGCAGCTGTTTAACCCAACCAATGACTATTGGCCAGTTTGCTTTCGTGCAAAGATATTACAAAAATCTTCACGCACGCACGCACAAACACATAAACACCACACACACACACACACACACACACACACACACACACACACACACACACACACACACACACACACACAGATACCCCGCCACCACCTCCTTTTTACCCCATTTCTTTTTTAATTTTTCCCAAGTCATTAATGTAATGATGGATGATTGTTAGCCTGTACTTGCTTTCCCCCACTACTAAATCTTTCAACATAATTATTGTTTGGTCAGTCAATTGGAGACTGCACCTCTCAGGAAATCCAAGTAAAGGCCGTTTTGCACAATTGTTAGCTGCTGTCAACACTTATGTGACAGACAGTGCTTGAGTTATTAAACAAAAGAGCAGACCACTCTTAACTGTTGATACCGTTTCACCTCCTTTGCATCCTCAAATGGATCATCAAGTACAGACATAACGATTTTCCCCTACATTTAATACTGTTGACATAATGATTTTAATTTTTCAGCAACTTACTTCCTTTCCACACTTTTTTCGTTTTACTTTTCTACTCTTGCTGGCTGCTTTGGGGTGCTGATGGATTCCATTTCCAACTTTTGTTGGGGAATACACAGACTAAGATTGTGGTATATCTCCATCAGATGCCAAAAGTGCACAGACACAAACAGCCGTGTCCCTGACGAGTCCGAATCAGCAGACGAAAAGCCTCGGAGCAGGCGATACGAATGGTTCTGTCTTCAAGTGGATTACAATGGTCTCCATATGCTGCAAGTGAAGGATTTTATGTTCAGAGTCCATTTCTCTGATTTGTCATTCCCATTTTGGTTATTACCCTGTAACACCCCCCCCCCCCCCCCCCCCCCTGTTTTTTTTTTTTTTCTACCTCGTTTCATTTTGAAATTGTGCCAAGTCATTAATGTAATGACAGAGAAATTGTTAGCCTGCACTTGTTTTACCCCACTACTAAGTGATATTCGCTTCGTGCTCTTACAGTGGGGGATCATATCTCTCAGATCTAAATGAAGGCTGTTCGGCACAGTTCTTAGTTGCTGTCGACACATATTTGACTGACAATGCATGGATTATTAAACAGTAGACCTGATCATTCTGACTGTTGACACCTTTTGACCTCGCCTGCATCATCAAATGGATCCTCAAGCATAGGCTTAGAGATTTTCCCTCTACATTTAATACTGGTTACATAGTGAACTTGCTTTCTCTGCAACTCATTTCCTTACCGCACGTTCTTTTCGTTTTACTTTTCTACACTTCGCTGGCTGCTTTGGGGTGCTGTTGGTTTCCATTTTTGAATCCTTTGTGGTGAGAATACCACAGAATTATAGACTGTGGTATATCTCCTTTAGATTCCAAGGGAGCACAAACACTTCTTCTTCTTCTGCGTACACGGGCTGATACTCCTGCGGACACTCCCTATATGGACAGACAAGTATTAATCCCATCTACCCAACAAAGGGAGTGGAGTTTTGTGTGCCATTACCGCTTTTTTATCCCGCCATTAAGGCAGCCATACTCCATCTTCGGGAAGGTGCATGCTATGTGTAACGTGTCATCCATACCAACGGCCAAACTGGCTTCTCTTCCGAAAGTTGGTGATGGGATTTTACGTGTGTGCAACATGTTATGCGTGCGTTCACACACGGAACCTCGGTTTATAGTCTCATTCGAAGGACTGTATGGGAAATGGAGTCAGAACTAATGTTAACTCCGAGGGAAAAATCCCCCTGTACCGAAACGGCTCGGCGGGGATTCGAACCCGTAACCCTTGGATTACGAGTCCGGCGCTCCACCAACTGAGCTATTCCGGCCCCCGAGCACAGACACAATCAGCTGTGTCTTCCTGACGAGTTCGAATCAACAGACGAAAGACCTCATGCAGGTAATATGAATTATTCTGTCTTGAAGATGGCTTATAATGGTCTCCATATGCCGCTAGTGAAGAATTTTTAGAGTCATAATCTATTTCCCTGATTTTCCATTCCCGTTTTCTTTCTTCCCTTGTAGCCTCTCCCCAACATCTCCCTTTTCCCACTGTTTCTTTTTTAATCTTTCCCAATCATGTAATGCTGTAGTAATTGTTAGCCTGCACTTGTTTTACCCTACTACTTCATTTTTCAACATGTTATTGTGTGGTCAATCAGTGGGAGATTGAATCTTTTAGGAGATCCACGTAAAGGCTGTTCTGCACAAGTCTTAGCTGCTGTCAGCACTTACATGACTGATTTAAGGGGCAGAAACTAATCTTCATGACCTGGATAGAATGTTAAAAAAAACTCCGTATGGTCTAGACCGAGAGACTTGTTGTCAAGCTGAAGAGGTAGACAGTTCCAGCAACACTTGATCAAGTCCTAACAAGACAACCACGGTGCAAATTTCTTCATCGACCATTGGTGTAGAAGCAAAAATCATTTGTCATAGAGTTCCACAAGGATGTGTCCTGTTTCCTACTCTGTTTTCTCCATTGATCACAATTTGAGCTGCTGATCAATGATGTATCCAACAGCTGATCAATGATGTATCCAACAGCTGATCAATGATGTATCCAACAGCTGATCAATTTTGCGCCATGTGGCTTGTCAGGGATGTGCCAGATGGTTGGCTGATATTTCAGATGGCATGTCGGTGATGTATCAGATGGCTGATTGAATATTTGTTCGACGACTAATGAATGATGTGTCAGGTGACTGACAGATAATGTGTCAAATGTCTGATGGTTGATGTGCGACATGGCTGATCAATGTGTGTCAGGTAGCTGACAGATGTGTCAGATGCTTGATGGATCATGTGTTGGACAGATGATGGATGATCATTCAGATGGCTATAGGATAATGTGTCAGATGGATGGTAGATGATGTCTGATGGATGATGTGTCAGATGTCTGATGGATGATGCGTCAGATGTTTGATGGATGATGTGTCAGATGTCTGATGGATAATGTGTCAAATGGCTGACTGATGATGTATGTGAAAGTTGATGGCTGAGTGTTTATGTGGCAGCTCGGTGATTTATGATGTATCAGATGGCTGATGAATGATGTATCAGATGGCTGATGAATGATGTATCAGATGGCTGATGAATGATGTATCAGATGGCTGATGAATGATGTGTCAGATTACATATATGTGTCAAAAGGCTGGCAGATGATGTATCAGATGGCTGATGAATGATGTATCAGATGGCTGATGAATGATGTATCAAATGGCTGATGAATGATGTATCAGATGGCTGATGAATGATGTATCAGATGGCTGATCAGATGGCTGATGAATGATGTATCAGATGGCTGATGAATGATGTATCAGATGGCTCATGAATGATGTATCAGATGGCTGATGAATGATGTATCAGATGGCTGATGAATGATGTGTCAGATTACATATATGTGTCAAAAGGCTGGCAGATGATGTGTCAGATGGCTGATGGCTGATGTGTCAGATGGCTGAGGGATGATGTGTCAGATGGCCAATGGATCATGTGTCAGATGGCGATGGATGGTGATCCAGACAGATGAAGGACAGTATGTCTGATGGATGGGCTATGAAATGATTGAATCTCTGGGAACACAGTTAAATCAAATTTGAGGATGTTTGCTGTTTAAGGTATTTTAGTGGACGATGGATGTTAGTGGATAACGTTTGTTTTTTTAATCAGTCAGAGTGAAAGCACAGAGAGAGAGAGAGAGAGAGAGAGAAAGAGAGAGAGAGAGAGAGAGAGAGAGAGAGAGAGAGAGAGAGAGAGAGAGAGAGAGAGAGAGAGACTGGGATGAGATTTGGCGAGAAATTAATATTCCATCAACGCAAAAAAATGGAACACCCTTAGTGAAAGTCCATTCACTCAGCGAAAGTCCACTCACTCGGTGAAATTTCATGTCTCTGAAGAAAAGCTTTAAAACTGTTGGACAGGTTTGTTTGTGGGAGTTGACAGATTCTTACAGTTCTTGTCTTTCTGCTCCCAATAAACACCGTGTTTCATATTCTGGAGGTCTTCCCAGAGCTCTATAAACTCTGAAATCTGAATGACTTTATTATCTCGCGATGAGAAACTGATACAGATGACGTATGTGATTTCACATAATAAAACCTGATATAGAGCAATAAACATCTGTCACCCTTTTATACAAAGGATGATGAACAAAAATGCTCAGAGGGAAGACAACACAAAACAAAATCACATCACACAAACTACATGTACTAATGCATTTGTCCACATACTCATAAATACCTATATATCTCACCAACATGTACATGCTCGCATGCTCGTGAGTCTGGCCGAGATACACATTTGGGGCAGAGGCGCGCATGAACGGGCACGCATACTCCCACTGTAAGAATTCGAACATCAACTCACAACTGGTTTTACTTGTCCAAAGTTCAAACATACTTGGTTGATTACCAATAAATCTGAATTGAAATATCCACACACCCACATACGAGCACGACGCGCTCAGAATGATATGAGAGTGAAACTGTTCCCAAATTTTAAAAGTCCTGAATTGTGGGAGCAGCATGAAGAGTAGTTGTTTGGAGTGACGGGCCTTTGCTTGACTATGGAAGCAAGCAAAAGTTGCTTGTACCAAATTCTTGTTCTTCTGTTTATTTTTTCCTCCTCCTCTTCCTCCTCCTCTTTCTGCTCCTCCTCCTCCTCCTATTCTTCTTCTCCCACTCATCCTTTTCCTTCTTCTTCTCTTCCTCCTCCTCCTCCTCCTTCTGCTCCTCCTCCTCCTATTCTTCTTCTCCCACTCCTCCTTCTCCTCCTCCTCCTGTTTCTTCTCCTAATTGTTATTCTTCTCCTTCTCCTCATCCTCTTGAGGTGATATCTTAGATATGGCTCTTTGTGCAGATCGTGTTGGTTTGTCTTTTCTGTCAGTCAGCGCCAGAACGTACTCATATCGACCAATGTTCTGTGGAACCTTGTAGGAAAGAGCCAGTGTGGCCCAGTGGTGCCACGTCTACCAGTGTAGATGCCACAGCAGGTCACAGGGGGGAGGGGGTGGGGGGGTGGGGGGGTGGGGGGACCAGGCATCTTTCTTCATTGTAACTTTGCGACATAGGGCGTTTTTAAACACGTTCACCAATGTTCTAGAAATAATGCTTGGACCTCCATTGGAAAGAAAGATCAGGGTTGTAAGATGAACCGTGTCCATGAACTTGTACAGTTTGGTGATAATCTGGACTGTAGTCCCGGATGGCATTTTCTGTAGGGGAGGGGGGGGGTGGAGGTGGGAGGCAGGGGCAGGAGAGAAGGGAGGAGAGGTATTCTACCGAGTATGAAATTCGGCGCAAATTGGTTCGTGAATCAATAAAGGCTCATCTGCACATCTGCCGAAAGCCAGTCCTGATCTTAACCTTAGTTCGAGTGTAACTCTGACCCTGAACCGTAAAGCTTTTACCCCCCCCTCCCCCCCCCCCCCCCCCCCCCCCCCCCCCCCCCCGAGTTAAAAAGCTACCTACTATTTCTGAACCTGTACGAGTGACATACCCTGATCATGCCATTTGCGTAGAACAAACCTTGAGCATTTTTTTCTCCATTTTACTCACCTAATGACTGCACGGTAAAAGAATGGAACCAGGAACTCTGCAACAACCATCATAGCACAGCGGAGACCAGGAAGATTCAGTGAGGTAACAAAGAGTGTTGATGTATTTGTGATGGGTGTGGAGATGTGTGAACAGACAGACGACGGATTCAGCTGGGGTTTGACTGACAGTGAAGTGGATTAGTGCACCCTGGTGGAGGACTGCGCTTACCCAGTCTCCATCTTGGTGGTGGCTGTCCTGTGGCAGCAGACCGTATGGGCACCGTAATACAACGCGACATATCACAATGCACCAGTCCCCACGAAAAATGTACCAATGCAGTGTTAAAAATAACATATGCTTTATTTCACGTTCTAAATCAAGTGTCCGCATTCCGAAAACTTGACACTCACCAGACAAAATCCATAACATCAAGGGAGTGCTCTAGAGCGTTTTGCCTAAATCTGTCACTGTCTCTGTCTCTGTCTGTCTGTCTCTGTCTCTCTCATTCTCTTTCTCTATGTATTTATATATATTGATTCATTCATTTTGGTGTTTACATCAGAGCGCAGCATGTAAAAGGTATGAATCTTTATCAGATCAGCCTATTAAAGTCAGTTCTCTCTCTCTTCTCTGCAGGTTAGGTCTGTGTTTCGTTTATATATACTTGGAGGCAGTTTAGACATTCATTCAATAAGCAGGACAAGATGTGAAAAACATGACACTTAAAATTGATATACGCACTAGCTGCAATAAATGTCGGTCTGCTGCTGCGTTTCAGATTTGACAGCTTTAGTATTAATGTGTGGGTCCATGTGCCATTGGTCACCGACAAATATGACACCAACCCCTGCTTTAAGTCACACACTGAGTGAACTCAAATACTATAACTCAACTGAATCCAGCTCCCTTCAAGTTTCAGTCTCCTCAGTGAGCAGTACAATGGACACCACTGACCGTATTGACTGGGATGTGTGGAACGATCAGTTCAAACCATTTATGCATGCCTCTGATCTGATCTGGAGCATTTGAGTATTTTTGGATGATACCGATCATGTTTTGTCTTCCAGAATCCACTGCTAGTGTTTTCTTCCAGGTTGTGGGCTAGTCTGACCAGCTGGTGCTGATAACAGTCCCCTGACTGACCTTATATACACCCAAATCTTAAATAAATGTTAGCGAACCGCCCAGAGAACGTGGACAAACGAGTCACAAGACGAAACACAACTAGTTTCGACCTCTTAGGTCTTCATCAGGTGAGACATTAACGAATAAAACAATGAAAATTCACTTAGCTTTGATCGCTTCAGATCACTTGGTAGGGTTCAGCGCAAGGAAGAAGGCGTTGAATGAGAACGAGGCTGTTGGAAGGGAAATAGTGAGCGAGTCAAAGTCGTAATGAAGATAATAATATTACTGATAGGAATACTAATAATGGTCAAAATACTGAGAAAAAAAAAAAAAAAAGGGACAAGATTACTACCAATCTGTGTCAATAAGTATGGGTATGGGAGAAAGGAGAGTGGGTTAGAGGATTCTTAAACAACAGGGTTGCCGTGGCAACAGCCCCAGAGGCGAAGGCGATGGTGATGTCAATGCCAGTGGTAGTATCAATACTAGCAATAGTATTACTGAATGATACTGCTAACAACGATAGTGAAGGTTAAGGTAATGAAAGCATGATACAGAAATATATTTAGAAAATACAATTTTTATAATAATCATTTTTTATAATAGCCGCTTTGCAACTAGATCTATTTTGATTCATACTGACTGCTACCCTTCGTTGTTTTGTATTTCTGTTTACGTCATCAGTGTGTGTGATTGTTATCGTGTATACGTCTTTCGATCATTGTATACTGTTAATCATTGATCCGTATTTCGTTTAACGTACGTTTTTAGTCGTGTACGTGCGATCGCAATCAGGCACTCCTGACCTCTCAACTCTAAGAACCTAAATCAGAACATAATGCCGGCCCCCCAATTCCTCTCCCGTACACATGCCAGTTTTCACCAGTCCATTCATTTTCTGCCACCTATCATCCAGCCATTTGCACTAGGATATGCTAAAACACAGTTTCAGAAAACGAAATCTGCATCTCATCTCAACTTTCTAAAACAATGCATTCGACTGCGAATCACCCCTCGCGGCTTCTCACTTTCTCACACCCCATCCGATCTTCATAACACCGCTCTTACCACTACCACTACAAGAATTCTATTCCAAGCCAGCCGTAGACTTATGTTGGCACATATCAAAACACTCAATTCATCCCTGGAATCTCTCTCCCGTCTTCTTCAACATTTCAAACAACAAACCACAATCATCATGCCCATAGCCACTGCTTCAAGACTCAGACAGCTCATCCATACACACAACCAGCTCATTCACAATCACTGCTACCAGATTAAGCAAGACAAGTTATCAAAATTACGAAACAAACACGAGGCAAACCCAGACCAGTTGAATCCCCCTACACACAAAACTGACCCTTCTATAACCCATGAGCAACACCGCCACCTTGTTCGCTGCATTCCTGATAATCTGACTCTCACCAATGATGAAAGATCAGTCCTGGCAAAAGGTCTGAAATTTATTCCCATTCAGCCTGCCACCAATAAATATCAAAACCACGTTGATGTTGAAAGATTCTTTAGAAAATTAAGATGGATGGCTGCACTTGACGGTGTGCCCAAGCCCCCTCTACCAGACAGCTCAGACATTTTTACCCACCTTTTTCGAACTCCAGTGCTTCGCCAGCCACCTCTTGACAAATCCACTGAAGTTGAACTCTACATCAAAAAGTGTAGAAAAGAAATCTCTCAAGTTAAATCCAAACCTGTCCGCAATTCCAACCTCTCACGGGATGAACAAAAAGCCCTTGAATCACTGAGACAAAGACAAGACATTGTCATCAAACCAGCAGACAAGGGTGGTGCAGTGGTGGTCTGGGACAAACAGTTGTACATAAAAGAAGCACACAGACAACTGTCAGACACAAATTTCTATACACCACTCACAGCATCACCCCTCCCCCAACACCAGAAACTCATCTCAACCACAGTTAAACAAGAAATCAAACACAACAACTTACCGAAGACAGCCAAACTCCTCATAATGACAGACACCAAACAACCCACCTTCTACCTGCTCCCTAAAATACACAAAACCAATACTCCCGGCAGACCCATAGTATCTGCATGCAGCTGCCCTACAGAACACATTTCACAGTACTTAGACTCTCTCCTCCAACCCATAGTACAAGGCCTCCCCACATACCTCAAAGACACTACACACACACTCAACATGATTAATTCATACAACACAGATCCCACTTTCAAACCCAGCCTCCTCTTTACCCTTGATGTCGTCTCTCTCTACACTTCCATCCCTCATGCTGATGGACTGAAGGCCCTCGCATTCTTTCTTAACAAACGGCCCCCCAACCAACAACACCCTCCCACAGCTACACTAGTCAGACTTGCAGAATTAGTCCTCACCCTCAATACTTTTGAATTCAACAACCACACATTCTCACAAATCAGTGGTGTTGCTATGGGAACCAAAATGGGACCATCCTATTCCTGCCTCTTCATGGGACACCTAGAACACCGCCTACTAACCTCTTACACAGGCCCAACACCAGAGCTCTACAAAAGATACATAGATGATGGATTGGGAGCCACATCCATGCCAGAACATGACCTCCAGAATTTCCTCAACTTTGCACAGACCTTCCATCCATGCATCCAGCTGACCTACACCATTTCACAGTCAGTTAATTTCCTGGACATCACTATCTCCCTCAAAGATGGACTGCTTCAAACCTCAGTCTTCTACAAACCTACTGATGCGCACTCATACCTGGACTACACATCTTCCCACCACCAGTCCACTAAAAATAGCATTCCATATTCTGAATTCCTTCGCCTACGCAGACTGTGCTCTAGCGAAGAGGATTTCACTATACAAGCAGCCAAAATGTCTGATTTTTTCACCAACCGTGGATACCCTAGTGCCGTGATCAGTGATGCTCTCAGCCGCACTGCAGCTAAATCCAGAACATCTACTCTGGAAACTAAACCTCCCAAAGAGACAGACAGACCCACTGCCTGCCTTCTCTTCCATCCTCACAATCTGCCCATCTGCAGGATCCTGAAGTCTAACTGGCACATAGTAGAAAACTATAAACCTGCCTTTGAGACCATACCAATGATCACTTTCAAACGTGACAAAAACCTCAACGACCTACTGGTGCGCTCTAAGCTGAACAAAATCTCAACACCTAAGCCACCAGGTACTTTCCCCTGCTCAAAACCCAACTGCAAAATCTGCTCTCTCACCAAACCAGACACCATCCTACATGGCCCCACAGGCTCTTTCACTATTAAACGCACTTTCTCCTGCCAGAGCCACAACATTGTGTATGCCATCCACTGTCAGCTGTGCGGTAAGATCTATGTAGGTGAGACATCTCGCACACTTGAGACGCGCATCTCTGAACACCTGGCCGACATCCGCCACCATCGGCCCAAACCAGTCGCTCTACACTTCAACCATGCCCAATACAACATCAACCATGTCAAAGTCTTGGCACTTTGGCAATCTAAGAGTGACAGCTTGGAACGCCTTATGCAGGAATCTCATCTCATTGCCAAACTGGGCACCGTCCACCCTCATGGCATCAACGTCCAAAAGTAGTATGTACCATTCCATCTCTGCAGCTCCAGCCTGAAATATCCCCCACCTACACACACCCATACCACCCTACCTCCCTCTGTTTACCTCAGACATAGGTTGCAGCTATCATCATCTTCCCTTTTCCTACACTCTCTGAGTCTCTCCATTTGCTACATCAATCGACTTACTCCCCCCTCCCCCTGCCCTAGTAATGATGTGTGTAGGGGTGTTGGTGGATATGGCGGTTGCTGGGGGTGGAGGTGGGGGTAACCAATGAATAAGGCTGATATTACAAATGGAAACACACACACACACACACACACACACACACACACACACACACACACACACACACTCACACTCACACATACACACACACATAATAAATAGAATGCTGGCTCCTTTATCGTTGGTCGTGAAAGGGGGGGGGGGGGGGGGAGGAGAGAGAGAGAGAGAGAGAGAGAGAGAGAGAGAGAGAGAGAGAGAGAGAGAGAGAGAGAGAGAGAGATTGTGTATAGGTGTGAATATGTTGCCCCTCCCCCTCCCCCAGTTAGTACGTAAACCCATCCCCTTCTTCCCTCCACCCTCATAGCATCTACACCTTAAAGTAACATGTACCAACCCACCACTTCTATCTCAGCCCATAATATCCTCCCACCACACACACACATACTACCTTATCTCCCACTATTCACCTCACACAACTTATAGCTATCTTATTTATGCATTTATTATCATTATTTTTTTTTTTTAATTATTTTTTTTAATTATTATTATTATTATTTACTGATTTTTTAATTTATTATTATTTTTAATGTTTCATTTAGTTATTTATTTGATTATTATAAAAATTGTATTTTCTAAATATATTTCTGTATCATGCTTTCATTACCTTAACCTTCACTATCGTTGTTAGCAGTATCATTCAGTAATACTATTGCTAGTATTGATACTACCACTGGCATTGACATCACCATCGCCTTCGCCTCTGGGACTGTTGCCACGGCAACCCTGCTGTTTAAGAATCCTCTAACCCACTCTCCTTTCTCCCATACCCATACTTATTGACACAGATTGGTAGTAATCTTGTCCCTTTTTTTTTTTCTCAGTATTTTGACCATTATTAGTATTCCTATCAGTAATATTATTATCTTCATTACGACTTTGACTCGCTCACTATTTCCCTTCCAACAGCCTCGTTCTCATTCAACGCCTTCTTCCTTGCGCTGAACCCTACCAAGTGATCTGAAGCGATCAAAGCTAAGTGAATTTTCATTGTTTTATTCGTTAATGTCTCACCTGATGAAGACCTAAGAGGTCGAAACTAGTTGTGTTTCGTCTTGTGACTCGTTTGTCCACGTTCTCTGGGCGGTTCGCTAACATTTATTTAAGATTTGTTTAGATTTCCGCCTGCAGTCCTCTCGCTTTGCAACTAGATCTATTTTGATTCATACTGACTGCTACCCTTCGTTGTTTTGTATTTCTGTTTACGTCATCAGTGTGTGTGACTGTTATCGTGTATACGTCTTTCGATCATTGTATACTGTTAATCATTGATCCGTATTTCGTTTAACATACGTTTTTAGTCGTGTACGTGCGATCGCAATCAGGCACTCCTGACCTCTCAACTCTAAGAACCTAAATCAGAACATAATGCCGGCCCCCCCAATTCCTCTCCCGTACACATGCCAGTTTTCACCAGTCCATTCATTTTCTGCCACCTATCATCCAGCCATTTGCACTAGGATATGCTAAAACACAGTTTCAGAAAACGAAATCTGCATCTCATCTCAACTTTCTAAAACAATGCATTCGACTGCGAATCACCCCTCGCGGCTTCTCACTTTCTCACACCCCATCCGATCTTCATAACACCGCTCTTACCACTACCACTACAAGAATTCTATTCCAAGCCAGCCGTAGACTTATGTTGGCACATATCAAAACACTCAATTCATCCCTGGAATCTCTCTCCCGTCTTCTTCAACATTTCAAACAACAAACCACAATCATCATGCCCATAGCCACTGCTTCAAGACTCAGACAGCTCATCCATACACACAACCAGCTCATTCACAATCACTGCTACCAGATTAAGCAAGACAAGTTATCAAAATTACGAAACAAACACGAGGCAAACCCAGATCAGTTGAATCCCCCTACACACAAAACTGACCCTTCTATCACCCATGAGCAACACCGCCACCTTGTTCGCTGCATTCCTGATAATCTGACTCTCACCAATGATGAAAGATCAGTCCTGGCAAAAGGTCTGAAATTAATTCCCATTCAGCCTGCCACCAATAAATATCAAAACCACGTTGATGTTGAAAGATTCTTTAGAAAATTAAGATGGATGGCTGCACTTGACGGTGTGCCCAAGCCCCCTCTACCAGACAGCTCAGACATTTTTACCCACCTTTTTTGAACTCCAGTGCTTCGCCAGCCACCTCTTGACAAATCCACTGAAGTTGAACTCTACATCAAAAAGTGTAGAAAAGAAATCTCTCAAGTTAAATCCAAACCTGTCCGCAATTCCAACCTCTCACGGGATGAACAAAAAGCCCTTGAATCACTGAGACAAAGACAAGACATTGTCATCAAACCAGCAGACAAGGGTGGTGCAGTGGTGGTCTGGGACAAACAGTTGTACATAAAAGAAGCACACAGACAACTGTCAGACACAAATTTCTATACACCACTCACAGCATCACCCCTCCCCCAACACCAGAAACTCATCTCAACCACAGTTAAACAAGAAATCAAACACAACAACCTACCGAAGACAGCCAAACTCCTCATAATGACAGACACCAAACAACCCACCTTCTACCTGCTCCCTAAAATACACAAAACCAATACTCCCGGCAGACCCATAGTATCTGCATGCAGCTGCCCTACAGAACACATTTCACAGTACTTAGACTCTCTCCTCCAACCCATAGTACAAGGCCTCCCCACATACCTCAAAGACACTACACACACACTCAACATGATTAATTCATACAACACAGATCCCACTTTCAAACCCAGCCTCCTCTTTACCCTTGATGTCGTCTCTCTCTACACTTCCATCCCTCATGCTGATGGACTGAAGGCCCTCGCATTCTTTCTTAACAAACGGCCCCCCAACCAACAACACCCTCCCACAGCTACACTAGTCAGACTTGCAGAATTAGTCCTCACCCTCAATACTTTTGAATTCAACAACCACACATTCTCACAAATCAGTGGTGTTGCTATGGGAACCAAAATGGGACCATCCTATGCCTGCCTCTTCATGGGACACCTAGAACACCGCCTACTAACCTCTTACACAGGCCCAACACCAGAGCTCTACAAAAGATACATAGATGATGGATTGGGAGCCACATCCATGCCAGAACATGACCTCCAGAATTTCCTCAACTTTGCACAGACCTTCCATCCATGCATCCAGCTGACCTACACCATTTCACAGTCAGTTAATTTCCTGGACATCACTATCTCCCTCAAAGATGGACTGCTTCAAACCTCAGTCTTCTACAAACCTACTGATGCGCACTCATACCTGGACTACACATCTTCCCACCACCAGTCCACTAAAAATAGCATTCCATATTCTGAATTCCTTCGCCTACGCAGACTGTGCTCTAGCGAAGAGGATTTCACTATACAAGCAGCCAAAATGTCTGATTTTTTCACCAACCGTGGATACCCTAGTGCCGTGATCAGTGATGCTCTCAGCCGCACTGCAGCTAAATCCAGAACATCTACTCTGGAAACTAAACCTCCCAAAGAGACAGACAGACCCACTGCCTGCCTTCTCTTCCATCCTCACAATCTGCCCATCTGCAGGATCCTGAAGTCTAACTGGCACATAGTAGAAAACCATAAACCTGCCTTTGAGACCACACCAATGATCACTTTCAAACGTGACAAAAACCTCAACGACCTACTGGTGCGCTCTAAGCTGAACAAAATCTCAACACCTAAGCCACCAGGTACTTTCCCCTGCTCAAAACCCAACTGCAAAATCTGCTCTCTCACCAAACCAGACACCATCCTACATGGCCCCACAGGCTCTTTCACTATTAAACGCACTTTCTCCCGCCAGAGCCACAACATTGTGTATGCCATCCACTGTCAGCTGTGCGGTAAGATCTATGTAGGTGAGACATCTCGCACACTTGAGACGCGCATCTCTGAACACCTGGCCGACATCCGCCACCATCGGCCCAAACCAGTCGCTCTACACTTCAACCATGCCCAACACAACATCAACCATGTCAAAGTCTTGGCACTTTGGCAATCTAAGAGTGACAGCTTGGAACGCCTTATGCAGGAATCTCATCTCATTGCCAAACTGGGCACCGTCCACCCTCATGGCATCAACGTCCAAAAGTAGTATGTACCATTCCATCTCTGCAGCTCCAGCCTGAAATATCCCCCACCTACACACACCCATACCACCCTACCTCCCTCTGTTTACCTCAGACATAGGTTGCAGCTATCATCATCTTCCCTTTTCCTACACTCTCTGAGTCTCTCCATTTGCTACATCAATCGACTTACTCCCCCCTCCCTCTGCCCTAGTAATGATGTGTGTAGGGGTGTTGGTGGATATGGCGGTTGCTGGGGGTGGAGGTGGGGGTAACCAATGAATAAGGCTGATATTACAAATGGAACACACACACACACACACACACACACACACACACACACACACACACACACACACACACACACACATACACACACACATAATAAATAGAATGCTGGCTCCTTTATCGTTGGTCGTGAAAGGGGGGGGGGGGGGAGAGAGAGAGAGAGAGAGAGAGAGAGAGAGAGAGAGAAGAGAGAGAGAGATTGTGTATAGGTGTGAATATGTTGCCCCTCCCCCTCCCCCAGTTAGTACGTAAACCCATCCCCTTCTTCCCTCCACCCTCATAGCATCTACACCTTAAAGTAACATGTACCAACCCACCACTTCTATCTCAGCCCATAATATCCTCCCACCACACACACACATACTACCTTATCTCCCACTATTCACCTCACACAACTTATAGCTATCTTATTTATGCATTTATTATCATTATTATTATTTTTTTTTATTATTATTTTTTTTTAAATTATTATTATTATTATTTACTGATTTTTTAATTTATTATTATTTTTAATGTTTCATTTATTTATTTATTTGATTATTATAAAAATTGTATTTTCTAAATATATTTCTGTATCATGCTTTCATTACCTTAACCTTCACTATCGTTGTTAGCAGTATCATTCAGTAATACTATTGCTAGTATTGATACTACCACTGGCATTGACATCACCATCGCCTTCGCCTCTGGGACTGTTGCCACGGCAACCCTGCTGTTTAAGAATCCTCTAACCCACTCTCCTTTCTCCCATACCCATACTTATTGACACAGATTGGTAGTAATCTTGTCCCTTTTTTTTTTTTTTTCCTCAGTATTTTGACCATTATTAGTATTCCTATCAGTAATATTATTATCTTCATTACGACTTTGACTCGCTCACTATTTCCCTTCCAACAGCCTCGTTCTCATTCAACGCCTTCTTCCTTGCGCTGAACCCTACCAAGTGATCTGAAGCGATCAAAGCTAAGTGAATTTTCATTGTTTTATTCGTTAATGTCTCACCTGATGAAGACCTAAGAGGTCGAAACTAGTTGTGTTTCGTCTTGTGACTCGTTTGTCCACGTTCTCTGGGCGGTTCGCTAACATTTATTTAAGATTTGTTTAGATTTCCGCCTGCAGTCCTCTCGCTTTGCAACTAGATCTTATATACACCCGTTTTAATCTGCCACGCTTTTATCAACTCGGTTCCTGGCAGTGTAAAATATACAATATGTTGATGATCACGACCTCTGGTTTCCCTCCGTGGATGTTCGTGGCACTGGCCATGCGAAGAGGAGCTTCTGTTCTGTGGCCATTTCGCACTGGTGTTGTGTGGACGAAGAGAATGTCGCGGTTCACGAATGGTTTCATGACTGTTGTTGTTTCACTGCAAAATTGTC
The DNA here is from genome assembly GCA_033310375.1 of Conus canariensis. Lineage (NCBI taxonomy): Eukaryota > Metazoa > Mollusca > Gastropoda > Neogastropoda > Conidae > Conus > Conus canariensis. The sequence goes on from CM065739.1 coordinate 53,487,252, forward strand.
GTCCTCTCTATGGGTTTGATATGGGATCTTGTCGCTCGACATGCTGTAGCAATGCGGTATCAGAAACCTACGCACGGTTCTTTGACATCGTTTGGCCCTGGCTGGACAGGATTGAAAGTTATATTCTTCTCTTTATACGGTTGGGGGTCAGCAACAGTGTTCTTCTCTGGACACTGGTCAGGTATGGTCAGGACAGGCACACATCTTGTACAAAAAGCCACCCAGAATTCCAGACAACAGCAACTGACTTCATTTACTGTGACCGTGATTGCTACAAGTATTGTTTTTTTTTCCTCCTGACAGTACCGTTTACGATATACCATATCACATATCTGTATGTCAGCTGGGATGACCCGATTCAGCACAGACTATTTTATATCTTCCATACAGTCAGCGTCAATCTTGTATACGCCAACAGTGCCATCAACTTTTATATATGTTGTGTTTACAGGTGTAAGGTTCAGAGCAGACTTTAGAAAATAAATATTCTTGGTTTCTTGCCAGTTTCGGAAGAAAAAAGTCGAATACAGCAACGCCACCTAGAGCTGGATTAGCAGTGAAGACACTGTCGTAAAGGACAGAGGTATACCTGCCACTGGCTGTGATTCTGAGCAGGCCATCCACTGCTGCAAGATGGTCACACTCCCTAAATGAAACTAAAGCTGTCTACATTTCTGCCATAAAGCGTTAGCAATAAGAAATCTGCAAGTTACCTATTTAATATCAGTCTTGCTGAAAAATAGATATAAGGTGCAAGTGTATACATACGTATAAATGAATGAATGAATGAATGACCATTTGAGTGCATGTGTTAAGGAAAGTCAGTAAATAACAATGGATGAGCAAACATTATTGTGAAATCAAAGGCACATTGTATTGTTGCAGACAGAATCATCTATTTATCATCAGTTGTTGAGTCTGATCTGCATATTTAGTTTTAAGTGTATTAAGTTCCACGTAACGTTAGTTTTGTACATGACGTATTTACAGGCAACAGAATAATTTTTGAGGATTCTTACGAGTCTCAGAATACTTAAAAAAGCACAAAAAATTTCCAGTAATTCTTACATGAATGTTCCGAGCATTTTGATAGGCTATATTACCAGGCCTTCAAGAAAAGTCCATGAACTTTGACTGGCTATATAACATCATGATTCTCGAACTGTCTAGAATATTTCATGTCTTTTGATTGGTATGCCGCACTATGTTTCTCATATACTGATGAATGAGGGCTTAGGAGTGGAGATGGAAGGTTGATGACTGAGAATAGAATGCGATTTGAGAAAGTGTTTGAGAGAAAGCAATCTAAGTTACAGAAGCATCGACAAAATCAAACCAAGACATTCGCCTGGGAGAGGAAGGGTCTCCATCCCGGAGACTCATGACGTCAGGCAGTGAAAGCCGAGAGGAAGCTGCAAGACCGACCCCCCTTCTGACCCCCAGGAAAACAACAAGGATAGCCACTTGGAACATCAGGACAATGTACGAAGCGGGCAGAACCATCCAGATAGCAATAGAGATGAAGACCTACCAGATAGGAGTCCTAGGACTGAATGAGACAAGGTGGCAACAGACAGCACAGCTGAGACTTTCATCAGGAGAGCTGCTGCTGTACTCGGGACACACAGAGATGGACCCCCCCCCCCCCCCCCCTACAGAAGGCGTGGCCCTGATGCTGACACCAGAGGCGCAGCGGGCACTCATCGGCAAACAAGAGCAAAGCCACTATACTATAGACCATCTTTCAGATCTGAACCTGAAGAGAAGAAGCGTCCGCACATCCAGACTTAAAGGAGAAGCAAGAGACATCACCATCCAAACAGACATTAGAATAATCTCAAGTGTGTGTGTGTGTGTGTGTTGTGTGTGTGTGTGTGTGTGTGTGTGTGTGTGTGTGCGTTTGTGATGGTGTTGTTGTTGTTGTTGATGATGATGTTGGTTGTTGTTGTTGTTGTTGATGTTGTTTTTGTTGATGTTATTGCTATTGTTGTTGTTGTTGTTCTTGTACATAAGTCATCTTCTAAACATTCATTTCCCACAAACAATCAAAGGCGCATGCAGTCAACACACACACACACACACACACACACACACACACACACACACACACCACACACACATTCATCATCCATCAGCCATCTGATTCATTATCATCAGCATCTGGTTCATCACCCATCAGCAATCTGATTCATCATCCATCAACACACCATCCATCACCATCTGACTCGCCATCCGCAGCTTGACACACACCAGTCTGCTGACACACCATCAGTCAGCCATCGGACACATCAACCAGTCTGCTGACACATCTAGTCAGCCATCGGACCATCAACCAGTCTGCTGACACATCATCCATCAGCCCTCTGACACATCAACCAATCTACTGACACTCCATCAGTCAGCCCTCTGACACATCAACCAATCTACTGACTCCATCAGTCAGCCCTCTGACACATCAACCAATCTACTGACACATCCATCAGTCAGCCATCTGACACATCAACCAGTCTACTGACACTCCATCAGTCAGCCCTCTGACACATCAACCAGTCTACTGACACGAATAATCAACCGTCTGACACATCACTGGCAAGCCATCTGAAATATCAGCCAACCCATCTGACACATCACTGACAAGTCAAGTGTCACAAAATTAATAAATGATGTGATAAAAGGAGGAACTCCATGACAAACAACTTTTTTTATGGAGAAATGGTCGACAGAGAAATCTGCTCCGTGGTTGTGTAGGCAGGACTTGATTCAGTGTTGCTGGTACTGTCTACCCCCTTCAACCTGACGACAAGTCTGTCTGTCTAGACCACTTGGAGTTTTTTGTCATGGTCTTTCTAGGAAGATTAGCTTCTGCCCCTTAAATCGGACACACAAATGCTGACAATAGCCAAGAATTGAGCAAAACAGCCTTCACCTGGATCTCCTCACAGATGGAAGCTCCCATTGATGGACCTAACAATAACATGTTGAACAATTTAGTTCTTAGGGGAAGCAAGTACGGGCCAACATTTCATCCGTCATTACATGAACGTCTTGGCAAAGGTTCAAAATGAAACGTGGAAGAGAGAGAGATTTCTGAGATTTCAAAGTCGTTTATTCATGTTTGGGCCACAGGCTTATATACAACGAAATACTAATAATTGCAACGCTAATACTGGTGGATTGGGGGGAAAAGTATCACCTGTACTGGCACACATACACACACTTCGGCCCATGCCAACCCACCCACTTATACAAATATACACACACATATACGCTCACCACAAACCCATAAGAATGATAACAATAGCGCAGTCAATGTTAGGTAGGTGCCCAAGATCTGACCAGTACGTTTGGCTAAGATGCAGGTCAGACATTTGCTAAATCGCAACCATGATACTCTCTTCTTAAGTTTGCTTATCCTAGTCACTAATTCATTTATCCATCAGCTATCAACTGTGCACAGTGTGATCTCGAAACTCAGCAGATGGCGTGTAGCGTATATGGACTAATCCGCAGGCAGTCAGATCTTCATGAAACTGAAAATGAAGCTGATGTCAGAGGGGAGAGAGAGAGAGAGAGAGAGAGAGAGAGAGAGAGAGAGAGTTTTAACAGACAAGGGGGGGGGGGGGGTTGGTTCCTGGTCCTTTGCAGAACACTAAAGTGCCCACATGTAGAGCAGTCTCCTGAAGGTACTATGGTGGCAGGGCACTGCTCGATGAGGCCTCCTGAGGCTCTGTCCAAAAACAGTCAGCATCAAGGAAAGGTCCCATGTGGGACCTGCCTGTGGGTTTTTATCATTTCCGAGGGTGGCGTTTCGTGCAACGTTCTGTACCGTGGCAGCTAAACACCCCACCTGGGCACGTCTCGGATTGGCAGACAAAGCAGTGACTCCCACACACCGGATCAGCTGTGGACAGCTGGCCAGTCATTGAAGAGACACCCACTGTATACTGCAGGTTGCAGAAACTGCACAAAGTGCAGGTACAACCCAAGTGCACACAGTTTCCTGACAGAGAGTGAAGCAAACAGCAAAGTCCACCCCAGCTGAGATATGCAGCTTCAAAAGAAAGACTTGTGTTGAAGGGGAGGATGATATGAGAAGCATTCCCTCTGTGCTGAGTGCTCTATCCGTTTTCTTCTTTGTTGAGCAAAGAACAAAGTGTGAAATTCCTCAAGCTGATCATTCCAACACAATTTTGCAGTACTTTAAACGTTTCCATAAAATTCCGTTTCCTACTGTTTGGCATACTTGAGTCCGTTTACTGAAATTACATAAAGAACTCCCCTGGCTGGTAGGTGGAGGTTGAGAGGAAGGTGAGAACAGAGCAGAGTGAGGAGAGGAGAGAGAAGAGAGAGAGAGAGAGAGAGAGAGAGAGAGAGAGAGTATGTGTGTATGCATAGGTATGTGTACATGCATGCACACACTTCAAAGTGTGTGTACGTGTGTGTGTGTGTGTGTGTGTGTGTGTGTGTGTGTGTGTGTGTGTGTGTGTGTGTGTGTGTGTGTGTGGTGCGTGCGTGCGTGCGTGCGTGTGTGTGTGTGTGTTCGCTCTCCCCCCCCCTCCCTCTCTCTCTCTTTCTCCCACTCCATTCTGGATTCCGATCAAATTATTCCTGCCACACACTATTATCACGAATGTGTTACTCATGGCTTTCAAATATGAATCAATCATAAATGACAGGAGTTGTCTTTCTTGACTTCAAAAAGGTGTTTGATCTTGTTGATCAATACACTTTTTTTAATATAAACTGTCTATCGTTTCGAACCTCGAAAGTCTCATTATTCCAATCATACTTAATCGATAGAACTCAGTATGTGGTGCTTACTGGCAAAAGCTCTGCTTCAGACTCTATCAGACATGGAGTCCCACAAGGCTCTGTGCTAGTCCCCTCCTATTCTGCAACATCATCAGTGATTTACCATTGTCCTTATCAGATGAAAAAGTCACAACAGATTTATTTGCTGATGATTCGTCACTTCAAACAAATGGCAGTGATCTGCAGACAAAAGAAACATCTCTCCAGGTACGTATAAATGACGTGTCATGCTGGTGTCATTCAAACTCAATAGTCATACACTCAGCCAAAACCAAATATATGGTTATAGCCACCTGCCAAAAGCGCCAATTTACTCCTCATTGTAAACTCCCTCAGTTGAATGGCACTTCTATCGAACAGGTAGATGAGCACCGTGTTTTAGGGGTAACAGTAGATAGAGAATTGACATGGCAATCTTATCTCAATAATGTATGCAAGATAATCTCAAAAAACATTTTCCTGTCCTCTCAATTAAAGCGCTATGTCAACGGTGCTGTGCTTAGACTTTTCTTCAACGCATAAATAATGTCACGTATCAATTACGCTTCAACAGTATGGGACGGGGGTAGTGATGTCCACAAAATAAGGCTGGATTCTCTCCGTAGACGTGCAGCAAAGCTACTCCATCCAGCCGTACCTTTAACAACAGATGAAAAACTAAAAGCGCTGAACATACTTCCTCTGAGTAAGCAATGGGAATTCAACAAGGCATCGTTTATGTTTACAATCTCGACAGCTACCAAGCCATGTTATATCAATGCCCTTTTTACATGATTGAACAGTTCTTCTGGCTCGAAGAAATTCCTTCTCCCCTACCCACGCATTGATTAATACAAAACAATCCTAGCTTACACTGGACCATATATCTGGAACTCACTTCCACCGAGTCTACAAAATACGGATACGTTAACACTTTTCAAGAAGCATTTACATAACATTTTATGCCTCATTAATTTGACTGTTCGATTAAAATCATTAACGTCCATTCGCAAAGTCTTCTGTAAACCACTCTTTGAATACACCATCGAAGCATGTAACCTACTCCGTTAAATCGCTCATCTCCACTCCCATTCTGTCTACCACCCCTCTTCTCCTCCATCTACCTACCATTCTCTCTCCACCCCCACCTCCCTCCTCCGACCTCTGTCTCTTTGTGCTTTTGTTTGTTTACTTGTTTGTTTCTTTATTTGTTTCTGTGTTTGTTTTTTCTTTCCTTCTGTCTGACTACCAGCTACGTCATTATTACGTTTCTGAATAGTCTGCTTATCAATGTAGAATAAGATTACAGAGTTGCTATGTTGAATCGTCAATATGATTGACATGTGTTGAAACAGAGTATGCATGACAAGGACAGGCGTTGAGACAAGACTTTGGCCTAAAATCTTCATCCGTGCGTACCAAAAGATCAGTCAATCAATCAATCTCTCTCTCTCTCTGTCTGTCTGTCTGTCTGTCTCTCTGTCTGTCTGTCTCTTTCTCTCTCTCTCTCTCTCTCTCTCTCTCTCTCTCTCTCTCTCGCTCTCTCTCTCGGGGACGTGAGCGGGTGTTCGGCAGAGAAGTCGCGCGTCGAATGCTCTGTCACTTAATTGATGATTTGGGCTAATCAAGGCTGATTCAGATTTACAGACTGATGGACGGACACTGTAATGAACTATGCCTTCTGGGTCTGTTGATTTTCGGACAGTATGTGGCTGTTTTTTGCCAGTATTTCAGCAATTTATGTTGAAACGAGCAACGCAGAAATCAGCAGTGCGTGTCGCCATGTTGAGACTGAAGTGCAGAGGTGACGGTGCTACGTTAGGATTGCTCCTCTCCTATCTGTTCTGGGGGAGTTTGCTTCTTCGATGTGGGGACGTGGAGAGCAATCCAGGTCCTAACCCCATCCAATCCAGAGACAGCACCAGGCAGACCCGACTGACCAGCGCCAGCGGTGGAGCAGCCAGCAGGGCCAGTATGGAGAAACCTGGCCATCCTCACGGCGGAAAGGATCCTTCACTGTCTGACATCATGAGCAAGCTGGACACCATGGAGTGTAAATTTGACGCTAAGCTCGATGACGTGAAACAGGACTTGCATGCCCTTCGTGAGGATTACGCTGCAATGCAGGACGAGCTGAATGGGCTACGGGAGGAGGTCACCAATCTACGGAAGCAGAACGAAGACTTGACTAAGAAGATGGAGGAGCTGGAGAAGAAAACGGATGACCTAGAGGGGAGGTCTAAACGGAACAACCATCTTCTATGGTCTACCACGTCGGGAAAACGAGACTTCTGCGGAGTGCCAGAACGTGTTGAAGGACCTCATTACCGATACTCTGGAGTTGTCTCAGGATTTTGAGTTCGATCGGGTACAACGATTAAACAACAGACAGGACTCTCCTATGATTGCAGGATGTGTTTTTTATAAGCAAAAGATGGACATTCTTAAAGCTAAACGCAAGTTACAAGGGACCAGCATTTTCATTGGAGAGGACTTCTCGACTAGGGGGCGTGACCTGAGGAGGAGATTGACACCTCACCTTAAAAAAGCCAGGAGTGATGGTAAACGTGCCACGCTAGTCTTCAATTACCTCCTCATCGATGGAAAACGATACACCGTTGGTACTGACTTACTGAATTAAGATAGGAACTCGGCCGGTCCAAAATTAATCTTAGTTATGTGTCTTCAACAGTGAAGGGAACGAACAGTGACCCGACACCGGTTGTTTCAACCCAGCGTTGTTCATCGACAGCACGTGAAACAATCCGTGAGGTCGTGTGTTTTGAAGAAAACTCAGTGACGTCAGTGCCAGTTAAAAAATGTCAGCTACACAGATGAGGTTGTGTCTTCCGGAAATGTGCATTTAAAATCCTTGTCCCCTCGAAATGATACATCATGTCAATTTGACACTTGTAAGAAAATAAAATGTTTTTCGTTTCTCCACTGGAATATTAACGGGTTACTCTCTAAAATGCATAACAACGATTTTATTTCTTATGTGTCCAGTTTTCACTTCAAAATGTTTTGTCGAGACATGTGTAGAAGCTTTTCAGTCGCCTGTGTTTTCTGCATGCAATGTTTACTGTTCAGCTGCATTAAAGTTTACGGCACGTGGAAGGCGTTCCGGTGGACTGGCGTGCCTTGTAAAAAACGAGATTTGTTCCTATTTTACACCTGTCGATGTTGTATCTGATTTGTTCCGTGCTTTTATTGTTGACAGATCTTTGCTTGGCACCATAAAAAAATGTCATGTTTGTATGTACATATATACCTCCTGAAGGGTCTCCATACTATTCTCATTTTGATAAAGAAAATGGAGTGTCCTTGTTAGAAGACTTTTTGTGTGACCGCTTTTTGTTAAAAACGATGTTGATGTGATAGTGGGGGTGACTTGAACAGCAGAGTCTCAAACTTCTCTTGTGATTTTGAGGAAAGCATGTTTACATATACTGATCAATATAAAAGTGGACCAGTGCATGTCCGAAATTCAGAAGATGCTGTCTTGAACAATTATGGAAAACTGCTAATTAATATGTGTACTGCTTTGAAACTGTGTATTTTAAAAGGTGTGTGCGCATGCAAGAGGCAGTGAGGCTGGTTGAAAGCAATATTGAAGATGCATTAAATATGTTTAATTCTTGTATAAAAGAGGCAGCGGAATTTATGAAGAAACAGGTTTGTATTGGAAAAGGTCAAAAAGAAGACGATTGGTTTGATATAGAATGCCGAGGTAACAAAAAAAAAGTGTTCGTAATTTATTAAAGCAGTTTCGACGTTCTTTGTCAGAACCGTCTCGTATGGCCTACTGCAAAGCTAGGCGAGAATACAAACATCTTTTACAGAGAAAAGAAAAACAATATAATGATGGTCTGTTGACAGAATTACTTCAATCTGTAAACAATCAGAAAGATTCTCTCTCTCTCTCTCTCTCTCTCTCTCTCTCTGGTTCTGTGTACTTGTAAGCACTGACGCATTGGTGCTTGCATCTTTGTTTGCTTTGTTTCTTTTATTTCTTGCTTCATTTATTTTCCGTTTTTATCAGAGCACAGGATGTAAGAGGTATGAATGCTTAATTAAATCAGCCTATTAAAGTCAGTTCTGTCTGCCTGCTTGGCATGTTAGGTCTGTGTTTCCTTTATGTACACTTGGAGGCAGTTTAGACATGCATTCAGTAGGCTGGACAAGATGGGAAACATGTGACTCTTAAAACTGACATACGCACTGGCTACCATAAATGTCGGTCTGCTGCTGCGTTTCAGTGTTGACAGCTTTAGTATTGATGTGTGGGTCCATGTGCCACTGATCAAAAACATATGATACTCATGCTTTAAGTCACACACCAAATAAACTCAAATACTATAACTCAACTGAATCCAGCTCCCTTCAAGTTTAAGTCTCCTTAGTGAGCAGTACACTGGACACCACTGACGGTACAGACTGGGATGTTTGGAATGATCAGTTCCGTCCATTTTTACGGACCTCCAGGCTGATCTGGAAGATTGGCGATCCTCTTTTGAGTGTGTTTGGAACATTTGGGAATTTCATGATTATGCTGATCATGTTTCGCCTTCTGGCATTCACGTCTAGTGTTTTCTTCCAAGTTCTGGCCTTGTCTGACCAGCTGTTGTTAGTATTAGGCCCCCGAAGCTACTTTACGTACACCCATTTCAATTTGCAACGCTTTGATACACTCGGTTCCTGGCAGCGTAAAATGCACAATATGATGCTGAAAACGACCTCAGCGTTATCTCCCTGGATGCTCGTGACACTCGCCATGCTAAGAGCAGCATCTGTCCTGTGGCCACTTCGCATTAGTGTTGTGTGGACGAAGAGAAAGTCGCGATGTACTGCTGGCATCATGACTGTTGTTATCTCACTGATCAATTGTCACCCTCTCTACGGATCTGATATAGAATCTTGTGCCCTGACGTGCTGTGGCAATGCAGTATCAGAAGCATACACTTGGTTCTATTACACACTTTTCCCCTGGATAGACACAGCTGAAAGTTACATTCTTTCCTTTACACTGTTGGGGGTCAGCAACACTGTTCTTCTCTGGACACTTGTCAGGTCTGTCACTACAGGCACACGTCTTGTACAAAAAGCCACCCAGGATTCCAGACAACAGAAACTGACTTCATTGACTGTCACCTGATTGCTACAAGTATTGCTTTTTTCCTCCTGACAGCACCATTTACAATATACAGTATCATATCTCCGTATGTCAACTGGGATGACCCGATTCAGAATGGGCAATATTGTATCTTCCTGGGGGTCAGCGTTCAACTGATATTCTCCAATAGTGCCATCAACTTCTACTTGTATTGCCTAACAGGTACCAAGTTCAGAGCAGAGTTTAGAAAGATCATGTTTGGTTTTTTTTTTTTGTCTTTTCTGTAAGACAAAAAGTCAATGAGAGCAATGTCACGTTCAGCTGGATTAGCAGTGAACACGCTGTCGTAAATGATAGATTTATAGCTGCCACTGGCTGTGATTCTGAGCGGGCCATCCACTGCTGCAAGATGTTCACACTCCATAAATGAAACTAACACTATCTATATTTCTCAGATAAATTGTAAGTAATAAAAACTCTACAAGTTGCCTTTTGTGATTTAAATATTGCTGAGAAATAGATATAAGCCGCACAATATACGCATAAAGGAATGGATAAATGAATTACCATTTGACTGGATGTGTTTAGGAAAGTCAGTAAATAACAATGAACGATCAAACATTTTCGTGAAATCACAGAGTACATTGTATTGTGGCAAACAGATTCATCTACTTATCATCACTTGTTCATTCTGATCTACATATTTAGTTTTGGCGTATTAAGTTTCACGTAACGTTAGTTTCATAAATGACGTATCTACAGCCAATAGAATAATTTCAGTTGACTCTTCAGAGTCTTAGAATGCTTTAAAAACCGCAAGAAGCTTCCTGCAATTGTTATATGAATTTTAGTTAGGTATAACGAGTCTTCATTCCTAGTCCTTCACAAAAAGGTCCATGAACTCTGACTGGCTGTACAACATCATGATTCTCTAACTTTCTAGATGTTATGTCTCTTGATTGGTTATGCTGCACTATGTTTCTCAAACTGTCGATTTCATAAATTGAGTAATTGGGGCTTAGGAGTGGGGGTGAGAGTTTTGAAGACTGAGAATAGAATGGGATTTAAGAAACGTTTTGACAGAGAGTGGTCTAACAGAATGGAGGAGTTGTCTCTCTTTTGGAACTGTTTTGACAGTCATATCTATTTGATTTGTGAGTCTTCTACTGCCAGTTAAGAATTTTTAACTTGGTACCAGAGTCCATCTTCCCTCTCTCTGGATCCATATAACGAAGAATTTGAACCAGGTCTTTGTCGACCACCTTACTCAGCACCCTATACACACAAAGTGTCAAAGAACAAGAGCTTGATTCTTCATCGTAACAAATACTCGACACAGCTTGACAAAATTCACTGTGTTGATATAGTGTCAGGAAAGACAACACGGTTCATTTTGAAAAGTGTATTTTTCACACCGCACACTTCTGACAGGAGTGAAGACCATCGTCTTGTATGGTGTGCAAGGGAAGGCGAACATTGGCCATGTCGTGGTGACACTCACCCACACAAACTGACAGCAGTGAAGACCATCGTTTTGTATGGTGTGCAAGGGAAGGGAAGGCGAACATTGGCCACGTCGTGGTGACACTCACCCACACAAACTGACAGGAGTGAAGACCATCGTTTTGTATGGTGTGCAAGGGAAGGCGAACATTGGCCATATCGTGGTGACACTCACCCACACAAACTGACAGGAGTGAAGACCATCGTTTTGTATGGTGTGCAAGGGAAGGCGAACATTGGCCATGTCGTGGTGACACTCACCCACACAAACTGACAGGGCCTGTGGGCTGTAGTTGTTGAACTCACTCTTACTAGACCGGGTTTGAACTTGTCACGGTTCCTCTCCACTTGTTATAGAAAAGTGTCAGGGATACTACAATTCTCACATATGGTCGCTCACTCTTGACAAAAATGCGCAGCGTGAAAAAAAAGATCTCTTAAGCCCTTCCTGACTTATGGATACATAGCTAAGACAGGCCTCTAAGAGGAACTGGACAGTTCAGCAACTGATACATGGATGCATAGTAAAGACAGACTTCACAGAAATGGGACAGGTTTTCAGCCAATACATGGAGACAGAGCAAAAATAGACTTCACAGAAAGGGGATCAGTAGGTTTGCTGAGATGCGGAAATACACCAAAGACAGATATCACAGACATGGGCCAGTTGATCACCTGACACTTGGAGACAGAGAGAAGAGAAGTTTCACAGATGTGGGACTGTTGATCAACTCTGTTCTTGGGTCTTCATCAGACTGGAGCAACAGTCTTCTGTACCTGGCCTCGAACACTGGGGAAAATCCAATGACTTTCATCTGCTTGTAAATTTGATTCCCTCAATACAATGACGCTGCAGCTCATGGTAATCATAATCGCTGACTTGCACCCAAGGATAGACAGGGTCGGAAGCACAGGGAAATGATTCAGGTTCAGTCTTGGGTACCCTGACAAACGGCGACTCCCTCCTTTCCAGAGGAGCACGTGATCATCGTCATCAGAAAAGTTAGTGCACACTATGTGCTGTTCTCTCGTCAATGCTCACTCAGAGCGAGCATCACTGAACGCTGTCCAAGTGACCCCACAGCACCGCAGTGTCTCATCAGGCGGGGTGCCTCGTGGCGACCTGAGATGGACAGCTCCCTGTGGGCTGCCAGTTCTGTGGCCATCAACGAACTGAGCAGGGTGTGGCTGTGTACATGGCTGTGGCGTGGGCAAAGCCTTTCCAGAAAGCAAACTTTTTTTCTTCTTCTACCACAACCACCACCACCACCACCACTACTACTATTACTACTACTACCACTACCACCACCACCACCACCACTACTACTATTACTACTACTACCACTACCACCACCACCACCACCACTACTACTATTACTACTACTACCACTACCACCACCACCACCACCACTACTACTATTACTACTACTACCACTACCACCACCAGCATCACCACCATTATCACAACTTCTGCTACTACCACCATCACCACTTCTACAAATACCACCACCAACACTACTGCCACTGTGTTGTTCGTCCGTCAGATCGACGAGAACTACTTCAGTCACCTTAGGGTTGAGGTGGGGGGAGGGGTGTGTGTGTAAGATGATTTGTGGATATACAGGTGGCTGATCAAGCCGATGCACGCACAGAATGTGCAGTGACAGCTTGGACAGGCAATGAGGGAGGCCCGCTCTTGCCTGCTGGCGCTGGCTTTCCTTGCCTGTCTCTTTTGTTGTGCTGCAGCTGTCCTCCTGTCTTTCCGTAAACTGGCACCTTTGTGGATAGTGTAGCGCTAACTAGCTCGATCCATAGCTGTTTGTTCCCACGTGTCAGGGTTGATGTCAAACGCTTTGAAGGATGTTTTGAGATTGTCTTTGAAGCGTTCCTTCTTCCCTCCATGGGAACGCTTTCTTTGTTGCAGCTTACCATAGAGGAGTCACTTTCGTAGCTTGTAGTCCAGAATGCGAGCTACTTGACGTGAGTCGGCTTCTTGGCATGCCATTGGTACACTGTCAACGTTACACATGCATAGAGGAGTGTGGGGGGAGAGAACAACTGCTCTGTGCACCTTCAGCTTGGTCTCTAGACTGATGCCTCTTCTTTTCCAAATACTGGTGCGTACTCTGCCAAAGGTTGCACTTGCTTTTGCAATTCTGATGCTGCTTCGTCGTTGATGGTGACATTCTGGGACAGTGTGATGCCAAGGTGGGTGAATTTACTCACTGCAGCAAGTCTCACACCATTGACTGTGATGTTAGGCTCATCTTAGGGTCTGCCTGGCGCGAGTTGATGCAGAACTTCTATGTTCTTTTATTCATGGTGAGATCGAAATCGGCGCAGAATACGGAAAACTTGTTGATGCTGAAGTGCATGTTAATTTCTGAGTCAGTATCGAAAGCGCAGTCATTAGCACACAGAACGTCCCTGATGATGTCTGTCATAACATTAGATTTTGTCTAAGCTTCTCTACAATAAAGTGACGTCCAGAAAAAAGTTCTGTTTGCTGTAATTTTTGCAAAAGAAATTGCATGCACTGACGTTTTGTAAACATCTCTCTCTCTCTCTCTCTCTCTCTCTCTGCTGTCTGTCTGTCTCTCTCTGCTCTCTCTCTCTCTCTCTCTCTCTCTCTCTCTCTCTCTCTCTCTCTCTCCTCTCCCTGCCTTCCTCCCTCCACCCTCTCTCTCTCTCTGTCTCTCTCTCTCTCTCCTCTCTCTCTCTCTCTCTCTCTCTCTCTCCTCTCCCTGCCTTCCTCCTCCACCCTCTCTCTCTCTCTGTCTCTCTCTCTCTCTCTCTCTCTCTCTCTCTCTCTCCTCTCCTCGCCTTCCCCCTCCACCCTCTCTCTCTCTCTCCTACTTTTTCTTCACCCTTTCCCATTTCCCAAACAAGCAGGCTGCCATGGCCAGCGGTGTAATATAAAGAGCTTCCTTTGTGTTGCATGAAGGGAAAGACGTACCACCTCAAGCTTCAAAGAATGCGATCCATGAACTTAATGGAACTGAACAATTTAGCATAGAAGAAGCAGTAAAGACAAAAACAACGTCAACAGAGGTGAGCACACACACACACACACACACACACACACACACACACACACACACACGCACACACACACACACACACACACGCACGCACGCACGCACGCACGCACGCACGCACACGCACACACACGCACACACACGCACGCATGCACGCACACACACACACACACACACACACGCGCGCGCGCGCGCGCACACACACGCACACGCATGCGCGCGCGGGCACACGCACACGCACACACTTACGCAGACACACACACACACACACACACACACACACACACACACACACACACACACACACAAATAAATGCAGAGAGAGTGAAACAGACAGACAGACAGACAGACATGCAGACAGACAGACAGACAGACAGACAGACAGACAGCCAGAGACACAGAGACAGAGTGACAGATTTAGGCAGAGTGCTCTAGAGCACTCCCTTGATGTTATAAATTTTGTCCGGTTAGTTTTAAGTTCTCGGAACGCGGACACGTGATTTAGAACGTGAAATAAAGCATGTGTTCTTTCTAACACTGCATTGGTACATTTTTCGTGGGGATGGTGCATTGTGATATGTCGCGTTGTATTACGGTGCCCATACGGTCTGCTGCCACAGGACAGCCACCACCAAGTGGAGACTGGGTAAGCGCAGTCCTCCACCAAGGTGCACTAATCCACTTCACTGTCAGTCAAACCCCGGCTGAATCCGTCGTCTGTCTGTTCACACATCTCCACACCCATCACAAATACATCAACACTCTTTGTTACCTCACTGAATCTTCCTGGTCTCCGCTGTGCTGTGATGGTTGTTGCAGAGTTCCTGGTTCCATTCTTTTACCGTGCAGTCACTAGGTGAGTAAAATGGAGAAACAAATGCTCAAGGTTTGTTCTACGCAAATGGCATGATCAGGGTATGTCACTCGTACAGGTTCAGAAATAGTAGGTAGCTTTTTAATTGGGAGGGGGGGGGGAGGTAAAGCTTTCTTTACGGTTCAGGGTCAGAGTTACACTCGAACTAAGGTTAAGATTAGGACTGGCTTTCGGCAGATGTGCAGAAGAGCCTTTATTGATTCACGAACCAATTTGAGCCGAATTTCATACTCGGTAGAATACCTCTCCTCCCTTCTCTCCTGCCCCCTGCCTCCCCCCTCCCCCCCCCCCCCCCTACGGAAAATGTCATCCAGGACTACAGTCCAGATCATCACCAAACTGTGCAAGTTCATGGACACCGGTTCATCTTACAACCCTGATCTTTCTTTGGCATGGAGTTCCAAGCATTATTTCTGGAACATTGGTGAACGTGTCTGAAAACGCCCCATGTCGCAAAGTTACGGTGAAGAAAAATGATCCCCCCCCCCCCCCCCCCCCCCGCCATGACCTGCTGTGGTATCTACACTGATAGACCTGGCACCACTGGGCCACATTGGCTCTTTCCTACAAGGTTCCACAGAACATTGGTCGACTCTGTACGTTCTGGTGCTGAGTGACAGAAAAGAAGAGCCAACAGCTGTAGTAGGTGAAAAGATAACCTCCCCGGCGGAGCTAAGGTAAGGTAAGGTAATGTTGCTTATAGCCCAGCCAACCGCAAAGGGCCAAATCAGGGCTGTCACCATGTTAAAATCAGCTCACAAGTCATAAAAAAACACCTTTCACACATCTCTGTAAAATACATCTTCTACAAACGCACCAGAAACTTCGTTAAAAGTCCTTCTACCGTAAAATCTTAAATCAGATGAAAAATGTTAATCTCTTTCAGAAACCCAAAGATCACGTCAGGTGGGACATCTCTGAACAGGGTTTTCATGGACTATGGGGGGGGGGGGGGGGGGGGGGGGGGGGGGGGGGGGGTTAAAAAAAAAGGGGGGGGGGGGGGGGGGGGGGGGGGGGGGGGGTATGTGTAATTAAAAGTGGGGGAAATGGGGGGTTGGGGGGGGGGGGGGGGGGGGGGGGGGGGGGTGGGGGGGTTTGGGGGGGGTTTTGGGGGGAAGGGGGGTGAAGGGGGGGGGGGGGGGGGGGGGGTGGGGGGGGGGGGGGGGGGGGGGGGGGGGGGGGGGGGGGGGGGGGGGGGGGGTTTGGGGGGGGGGGGGGGGGGGGGGGGGGGGGGGGGGGGGGGGGGGGGGGGGGGGGGGGGGGGGGGGGGGGGGGGGGGGGGGGGGGGGGGGGGGGGGGGGGGGGGGGGGGGGGGGGGGGGGGGGGGGGGGGGGGGGGGGGGTTTTGGTGGGGGGTGGGGGGGGGGGGGGGGGGGGGTTTTGGGGGGTTTTGGGGGGGGGGGGGGGGGGGGGGGGGGGGGGGGGGGGGGGGGGGGGGGGTGGGGGGGGGGGGGGGGGGGGGGGGGGGGGGGGGGGGTGGGGGGGGGGGGGGGGGGGGGGGGGGGGGGGGGGGGGGGGGGGGGGGGGGGGGGGGGGGGGGGGGGGGGGGGGGGGGGGGGGGGGGGGGGGGGGGGGGGGGGGGGGGGGGGGGGGGGGGGGGGGGGGGGGGGGGGGGGGGGGGGGGGGGGGGGGGGGGGGGGTGGGGGGGGGTGGGGTGGGGGGGGGGGGGGGGGGGGGGGGGGGGGGGGGGGGGGGGGGGTGGGGGGGGGGGGGGGGGTGTTTTGGGGGGGGGGGGGGGGGGGGGGGGGGGGGGGGGGGGGTGGGGTGGGTGGGGGGGTTGGGTGGGGGGGGGGGGGGGTGTGGGTGGTGGGTGTGGTTGTGTTGGGTTTTTGTTGGTGGTGGGGTTGTGGTGGTGGGGGGTGGGGTTTTGTTTTGGGTTTGTGGTTGATTTTTTTTTGGGGGGTGGGGGGGGTGGTGGGGGGGAGGTGTGGGGTGGGTGGGTGTGGGGGGGGGGGGTGGGGGGGGTGGGGGGGGGTAAGTATGGGGTGTTGTTGGGTTGTGGAGGGGGGGGGGGGGGGGGATAGTGTTAGTTCTTGGGACATCTAGGACGATGAAGGAGGTAGTAGGTTGGGGATTGGATGTGATGGTGTCTTTTATTGAGTGGGATAGTGGGTGGTAGCGTAACATGAGGACAGTATAGTTGAGGAGGGGGGTGAGAACGTTGTACGTTAGAGGAGGATAGACGGGTGAGTATTATTGATGTATCTGGTTTGATTGATTTCATAGGATTCAGAGCATTGCATGAGGAGAATTTGGGTGAAGGTGGATGAAGGGGGGAGGGGAGGGGGGGGGGGGAGGGGGAGGTGGGGGAGGGGAGTAGGAGTAAGTGTGTATATTTGGGGGGGGTGGAAAACACTATAATGTAGGAAGAAGGAGATCTAGACGGCGACAGGCACACACAATTAAAGATCGAACTAGAGTAGATAGTAGATCAAGCGATAGTGGGGACATTGGGGTAGGGATAGGGACGAGGCGGTCAGAGATGTTGGTGTTAACGATAGAGGATATAAGGTGGGGTTCTTGAGCATATACAGCTAGAGAACAGTGGATGTAAGGGAGTAATCATCATGTAGAGTTCAGCTTGGGATGAGAATGATATGTATTTAGTATTATGTGAGTTTGCGGACATAGTAAGCGGCGAATGGTCACGACAGAAGTGACAGAGGGATGGGTTGGAGTCTTAGTGTACTGGGATGGATAGAGAGAGGTAATGACGGTTGGGGGACACTTCTGTCAGAACTGGGGTGTGAGGTTGAGTACATATACGTACTATGACAACAAACTAACTGAAATGATGGATATGGTGGGGATGTACTGGTGTGGTGAAGCGGGGTGACTAGAGTTGTTGAAATTGGGGGATGACATATACTCATCCTTGATACAATAGGAGTAGACACATTGGAATGTGGGTATATTTAGGGGGAGTGCAGCTGATAGTTGTGGTTAAATGGATTAGTAGTTAGGTTTGGTACACAGAGTGGGTTGAGGATATCTTAGTGTGAGGAGGAGACAGAATGTGGGTCTGGTATTGTGTACTCTACTGATTGAGGGGGGAGTGGAGAGAGAGGGTATATTACACGACAATATTATTAACAGTGTAAGACACGGATTGATTTGACAAGGGTTAAGAGTGTGTGGTGTGGAGTGGAGGCGCAAGTACTAAAGAAGGGTATTACTGTGGGTTATTTAATACGGTGGTGTAGTAAGTGGTGGAAAAGTATGTGCGTATGATGAAGTATTCAGGGGGAAGTGGGGGTCATGCTAGGATGTATATGGTGATGTATTGAGGGATGTACTGTAGAGACAGAGAGGTATCTTGTGAGGGGGAGAACACAGTACAGAACACTGCTAATTGCTGGCTATTAGCATATATAGGACTGGGGGGGGGGGGGTGGGGGGGATGGGGGGGACTATGTACGGCGTCAGTAGCGAACCCGGACGCAATGACCGTATAGGGGTCATTTTGGTGAACGTTGATAGACATCGGTAGAGCAGTAGTAAGGTTGAATTGGATGAGGGGAGAGGACTATTGAGGGGATAAGGAAGGGTGGGTTAGTTTATTGACAAATATTCAGTACGGGACGGGATGTAGTGAGGAGTAAACTATATGGTTATTGTATAAGTAGAGAAAAATGGAAATAATTAATGTCATTTTACATGAGGTTATAGATATTATTGATAAATTAGAGTTGATGGTAGATACAAATTAATTGGGGAGTTGTGTTAGGGGAGTGTTATTGTGGGGGGGGGGGGGGGGGGGGGTGGGAAAGTATGGGTGTGGGGGGGGGGGGGGGGTGTGGTGTGAGAATTATGGGGAGGGGGGGGGTGGGGGGGGGGGATAAGAAGGATGATTGAATATTGTAGTGGGGGGGGGGGGGGTGTGGATGGGGTTGGTGAGGGTAGGTGGGGGGTGAGTGGGGGAAGTGGTATGAGGGGACTGGGTTAGGTGGTTATTGGTTAATGTAGGGTGTATAGGGAGAGGGAAGGTTGGTTGGGGGGGATAAGATGGGATGAGTATGGGAGTGGGGGAAGAGGAGGTTAGGAGGATGGGTAAAGAGGGGATGTATGGGGGGTTGGGGGGGGAGGGGTGTGGTATGAAGTGGGGAGGGGTATGGAGAGGTGTGTGGATTGGTAATTTATGTAGAGGGATAAGGGTGGAGTGATGTTGTAGAGGGATAGTGAGGGGGAGTGAGGGTAGGAGTAGAGTTAGGAGGGGGGGTATTGGGGATGGGGTTAGGGAAAGTGTTGGGGTATGGGGGGGGGGTAGGGGATTTGGGGGTGGGATGAGATTTAGAGGAGTATTAGTTATGGGGTGGGATGAGAGGTGGGGGGGGGGGGGAAGGGAGGAGGGGGAGGGGGGTTTGGGGTGAAGGTTGGGTATGGTGGGTGGGGGGAATTGTGGGGGGGGGGGGGGGGGGGTGGTGGGGGGGGGGGGGGGGGGGGTGTATTGGTAGGGATGGAGGGGGGTAAAAGGGGTAGTTGTAGTGGTTGAGGTGAGTTGGTTTTGGTGTGGTGGGGTGATTTGGGGTGGTAGGGTGGGTTGGGTATGGGGTTGGGGGGAGGGGGGGGGGGGGGGTAGTTGGTGTTTGTTGATGGGGGGGGTAGGGAGGTGGGGGGGTTGGGGGTGTTGGGTGTTGGGGTGGGGTGGTGTTGTTGTGGGGGGGGGGGGGGGGGGGTGGGGGGTTGGGGGGGTTGGGGGGGGGGGGGGAGGGAGGGGTGGGTGGTGGGTTGGGGTTATGTTGGGTAGTTAATGGTTGTGGTAGTGAGGAATAGTAGGAGAGTAGAGTGATATGAGGGGGTAGAGTATGAGAAGGGGGTAAGTGAGGTATGATGTAATAGTAGGTAGATGGAGAGGTGTGAATGAATGGGGGGGTGTGGAGGTGAAAGGTAAGTATGGTATATGAGGGTAGATATCAGGTATATGGATGGTGATTGGAGGGGTGAATAGTGACATTTGGGGAGGTAATATGTGGGATGAATAATGGAGTGAGAGGGGGTGGGGATAGTAGGGGTGGGGGGGTGTGAGGGGGAGTGTTATTTTGTTATGGTTTATTTGGGGGGGGGGTGTGGGGGGGGGGGGGTGGTTGGGGGGTTTGGTGTGAGGTGTTTTTGTTATATGGGTTGTTGGGGTAGATGGGGGGGTGGGTTTGGGTTTGGTTTGGATGGTATGATGTAGTGGGGGTGGGTGTATGGTGGGGGGGGGGAGGGTTGGTGGTGTGTAGGTTGGGTGGGGGTTTGTTTGTGGTGGTGGTTGGGGGGGGGGGTGTGGGTTGGTGTGGGGGTGGTGGTGGGGTGGGGGGGGGTGTGGGGTGGTTGGTGGGTGGGTTGGGGGTTGGGGGTTTGGTGGTGGGGTGTGGTGTGGTGGGTGGTTGGTGGTGTGGGTGTTTGGGGGTTGTTTGGTGGGGTGGGGTGGTGGGGGTGGGGGTGTGTGTTGTTGGGTGGGTTGGGTGGGGGTGTGTGGTTTGTGGTGTGGTGTGTGGTGTTGGGGGTTGGGGGGTGGGTGGTGGTGGGTGGGTGGGTTGTGTTGGTGTTTGTGGGGGGGGTGGGGTTTGGTTTGTGGGGGGGTGTTTGTGGTTGGGGTGGTGGGGTGGTTTTGTGGGTGGGTGTTGGGGGTGTTGGGTGTGGGTGGTGTGGTGTGGTTGTTTGGTGTTGGTGTGTTGTGGGTTTGGGTGGTTGGGGGGTGGGGGTTGGTGATTGGTTGGTGGGTGGGGTTTTGTGGGTGTGTTGGGGTGGTTGGTGGTGGGTGGTTGGGTTGGGAGTGGTTTGGGGTTGTGGGGTTGGGTGGGGTTTGGGTGGTTGGTGTGGGTGTGGTGGGTGTGGTGGGTGGGGGGTGGTTGGGTGGGTGGGTGGTTTGTGTGGGTGGGGGGGGTGGGTGTGGTGGGGTTGGGTTTTGGGGGGTGTTGGGGTTTGTGTGGGGGGTGGGGGGTGTGGGGTTGGTTGGGGTGTGGGGTGGTTTGGGGGTGGTTGGTGGGTGGGGTTTGGGTGGGGGGGGTTGTGGTTGGTTGGGGGGGTGGTTGGGGGTGGGGGGTGTGGGTGGGGGGTGGTGGTGGGGGGGTTTTGTTGGGTTGGTGGGGTGTTGTGGTGGGGGTGTGGGGTGGGGTGGGTGGGGGGTGTTGGGGGGGGTTGGTTGGGTGGGTGTTGGGGTTTGGGGTGGGGGTTGGTGGTGGTTTGTGGGGTTTGGTGGGGGTGGGGGGGGTGGTGTTGGGTGGGGTGTGGGGGGGGGTTGGGGGGGGGGGTGTGGGGGGGGGGTGTTGGTTGGGTGGGGTTGTGGGGGGGTGGTGGGGGGGTGTTGGGGGGGTTGGGTGGTGTTTGGGGGGTGTGGGGGGTGGGGGGGTGGTGGGTTTGGGTGTGGGTGGGGTGGTGTGGTGGGTGGGGGTGGGGGTGTGGTGGGGTGGGGTGTGGTTGGTGTGGGTTGGGTTTGTTGGGTTGGTTGGTGTGGGGTGGTTGGTGTGGGGTGTTTGGGGGGGGGGGGGGGGGTTGGGGTGGGGTGGGGGTGGGGGGGGGGTGTGGTGGGTGGTTTGGGGTGGGGGGGGTGTGGGGGGGGGGTGTGGTGGTTGGGGGGTGGGTGGGGGTGTGGTTTGGTTGGGGTGTGTGTTGGGTGGGTGTGTGGTGGTTGTTGGTGGGTGTGGGTGGGGGGTGTGGGTTGGTGGTGGGTTGGTGTTGTGGGGGGGTGGTGTGGGGTTTGGTGGTTGTGGTGGGTGGTGTGTGGGGGGGTGTGTGGGGTGGGTTTGGGTGGGGTGGTGGTGGGGTGGGGGGTTGTTGGGGGTTGGGTGTGTGGTGGGTGGGGGTTGGTGTGTTGTGGTGGGTGGGGGGGGGTGGTTGGGTGGGTGTGGGTGTTGTGGGGGTGTGGGTGGGGGGTGTGTGTGGGTGTGGTTGGGGTGGGGTGGGTGTGGTGTGGGGGTGGGGTGGTTGGTGGGGGGGTGGGTTGGGGTGTGTGGGGGTGGGGTGGGGGGGGGGTGGTGGTGGTGGGGGGGGGTTGGGGGGGTGGGTGGGGGGGTGTGGGGTGTGGTGTGGGGTGGGGGTGGGGTGGGGGGGGGGTGGGTTGGTGGGGGTGGGGTGGGGGTGGGTGGTGGGGGGGGGGGGGTGGGGGTGGGGGGTGGGGGTGGTGGGGGGGGTGGGGGGGGGGGGGGTGGGTGTGTGGTTGGGGGGGGTTGGTGGTTGGGGTGGGTGGGTGGGGGTTGGTGGGGTGGGGTTTGGGGGGTGGGGGTTGTGGGGGGTGGGGGGTGTGGGGGGGTTGGTACCAGTATTAAATGTAGAGGGAAAACCTCTACGCCTATGCTTGAGGATCCATTTGATGATGCAAGCGAGGTCAAAGGGTGTCAACAGTCAGAATGGTCAGGTCTACTGTTTGATAACCCATGCATTGTCAGTCAAATATGTGTCGACAGCAACTAAGAACTGTGCCAAACAGCCTTTATTTAGATCTGAGAGATATGATCTCCCACTGTAAGAGCAACAGCAATAGGTTGAATCACTTAGTAGTGGGGTAAAACAAGTGCAGGCTAACAATTTCTCTGTCATTACATTAATGACTTGCCAAAATTTCAAAATGAAACGAGGTAGAAAAAACAGGGGGGGGGGGGGGGGGTGTTACAGGGTAATAACCAAAATGGGAATGACAAATCAGAGAAATGGACTCTGAACATAAAATCCTTCACTTGCAGCATATGGAGACCATTGTAATCCACCTTGAAGACAGAACCATTCGTATCGCCTCCTCCGAGGCCTTTCGTCTGCTGATTCGGACTCGTCAGGGTCACGGCTGTTTGTGTCTGTGCACTCTTGGCATCTGATGGAGATATACCACAATCTATCACCCCAAGAAAAGTTGGAAATGGAATCCAACAGCACCCCAAAGCAGCCAGCGAAGAGTAGAAAAGTAAAACAAAAAAGTGTGCAAAGGAAGTAAGTTGCTGGAAAATTAAAATCATGATGTCAACAGTATTAAATGTAGGGGAAAATCGTTAAGTCTGTACTTGATGATCCATTTGAGGATGCAAAGGAGGTGAAACGGTATCAACAGTTAAGAGTGGTCTGCTCTTTTGTTTAATAACTCAAGCACTGTCTGTCACATAAGTGTTGACAGCAGCTAACAATTGTGCAAAACGGCCTTTACTTGGATTTCCTGAGAGGTGCAGTCTCCAACTGACTGACCAAACAATAATTATGTTGAAAGATTTAGTAGTGGGGGAAAGCAAGTACAGGCTAACAATCATCCATCATTACATTAATGACTTGGGAAAAATTAAAAAAGAAATGGGGTAAAAAGGAGGTGGTGGCGGGGTATCTGTGTGTGTGTGTGTGTGTGTGTGTGTGTGTGTGTGTGTGTGTGTGTGTGTGTGTGTGTGTGTGTGTGTGTGTGTGTGTGCGCGCGCGTTTGTGCGTGCGCACGTGAAGATTTTTGTAATATCTTTGCATAAAGCAAACTGGCCAATAGTCATTAGTTGGGTTAAACAGCTGCATGCTTCTGAGGTATGCAGGCAAGCGTTCATTGAGAGCGCTACACGTTTCTCCAATGTACATATAAACACACAATGAATAGTTCAGTGCATACACACGATTGAAGGGCTCACAAAATGGATGAAAGAACTCTCTCCCGTGGCCCACCCCCAGTCTTGCAATTGTAGACGTGATGACTTTTTCTTCTGCACTTTGTGTATGCCACAAAGGGAAATGACCTGTCGTCTAGACACTCTTTTTTGCTAATGCTTTATTTTACGTGAACCAGGTGGTCACACAGACGGCAGCAAGAGAATGTTTGAAAAATACACAGTTTCACCTGGAATCTTCTTGGAACAGAAGAAAATATCTGAGAATTATGTCACTGACAGGCAGGTCATGAGAATGGATTGTTGCTGCGACAGGAAGGCAGTCTTCCTTCTCTTTCTTGGCTTTGGCAGTGAAGACATCAGTGTAAGAATTGTGAGCGACACTTTCAACAGATTTTTCCAGAATGTTTGGTGTATATACTCTGTTGTGGAAGGAAAATGAATCCTTCTCTTTGTGTTTGTAAATCATTGTTGTTTACTGCATAGTCAAGCCCAAACATAGCAGTTCCGGAAATGGAATTCTGTCCACGGAGGCTTTGGGTGGATGAAAGTGCACAGAAGACAGAAATGGGAGTCAGGGGGGTGGTAGATCACTGGTGTGGTGAGGTGGTGGACTGGTGTAAACAGAAAGCTTGGGGTCGGGAAAAAGGAAGAGGGAATACTGTGACTTCAACGGTGATGCAGACAGAGCAGTGGAAATAGGAGATATACAATGTAAAATCCAAGAGGTCAGTCTTAGGACGTGATGTAATGCTCATGCACGCGTCAATCTCTTGGAGAAGACCGGGGATTGATCTTGGAAAACTGCTTGAGTTCCTTTCTTTCTTTCTTTTGTTTGACTGTAGCGTTTATCCGAGAAACAAAATGAGCTCGAAGTGACTATGTGTTCACGAAGGGGAGACTTGAGTGGAAATGTGGCAGTTGAGTACTTAACTGTTATACGTGTTTGGGTACAATGAGACCAATAGAAACCTTTGACGTGTGCTTGTTTCTGGACTATGCAACCTCCACTATCTTTTCGTTGACAAATAACTGTTCATGTTTTCAGATTTGTGAATGGTAAAATTTAAATGACAGATATCATTCTTATCAGACACTGTTCTGACTCTCAGACCTTTGGTGATGTTTGTTATATTTCAGTTTTATCCCCATTACCCAATGTGTTTTCCCCATATGTTCTTGGACCTTTAATGATGATTGTTGGATGCTACGTGTTGCTTCCATCAGATGCCTTCTTCACTTTCTGTATAATCTTAAACTTTCTTTTTGATGTCACCTGCTCATTACACTTTAAGCTCATTCTTCCACTTGTGATACACTTTAGCTGTTTTTATATGACTTATGAGGAAGGTTGGCACAAACACGAAGCGATGTCTGGCAGCTGCGCTTTGTCAACTGGAACGATTCATTGCACTGTCTGACACTTGAATATGATTTGTTCTAGGGAGAAAGTGGGCGAGAGTTTTAGGGTATGGTTGGAAGAGAAAGACACTGTTGCTATTTTTGTGTGCATATGACTGTTTATCTGTTTCTATGTGCGTTCTTTTCCCTGTATGTGTGTGCACGATTCCTTTGATGTAATGGTCATGTAAGTATGGCCAACAGACAAGAACTGCATATTGTTCTGGAAATGTACCAACATCTGTACATGTATTTCTCATGTCTGCAAGATTTCACATCTGACATCACATAAATTGGGATTTTGTAATATCATCCTCAGTTGGCGAGTTTTCTATGTCCAATTTGTACACGCTGAGACCAATAAGCTCGCTCTTAAGGGTCACTTTTCGTGGCTATCTGAATTAAACTGTCCATGAGGTCTATCTGTATTGGATCATTGTTCCCTTTCCCATTCCACAGTAGCGAGTCGTGCCAGGTTCTTTCCATTCTATGGCACACAACATAAACCTTTCCAGGCCGTTGCTGTAAAGGCGGGAAAGGATGGGCGGGAATTTGAGTTGGACAGGTTAAGTATGGCAGCCATCTGAGGCTTCGTGCAAACTCTACACTTTGGTATTACATGCTCTTCCGTGCCAGTCATGTATACAAGTCAAATCACAGGAAAAGGTCATTTCCTTTCATGACACGTATGAGAACTGACCAAATGATGGAAATGACTGGTTTGCCGAGGCAAAGAAAATTCCCCAGGATCCGAAAGCCCTCGTCTTTCAGAAGAAGTTTGTTCTTGTGTGTGTGCTGTGCGTGCGTGCGTGCGTGCGTGCGTGCGTGCGTGCGTGTGTGTGTGTGTGTGTGCGCGCGCGCGGTTGTGTGGTTGTGTATGTATGTGTACGCTTCAACCCACAACGTTAGCGTTATTGCAACATTACTGTATGTCATAACTTTGCAGAAAACAGTAAAGGTGATGTAGAAAGACAAAGCATGATCAGCAGTATCATAAAATTGCTGAAAGTTCCAAACACACTCAGAGTAGGACTGCAAATCTCCATGATAGGTTTGAAGCCACACACACAGACACACAGACACAGACACAGACACACACACACACACACACACACACACACACACACCTCTCTCTCTCTCTCTCTCTCTCTCTCTCTCTCTCATGCATACGCATACATGCACATCATGCACACACTTGCACTCGTGCACACACATGGGCCCGTGCCCACACATCCATACACACACATGTGTACTTTCACTACACACACATACAATGATAAAAAAGGCACAACCAATTTTAGGTAGGCGCTCAAGGTCTGACCAGCGCGTTGGGCTAATGCGTAGGTCAGACATCTGCTAAGTCGTAGTCACGAGTCCCTCTTCTTAAATTCTCTCAACTTAGCTATTTTATTCATTTAAGCATCAGCTTCAAATCATGCGCAGTGTGGTCTCAAAACTTCGCGGATTTGGTGTGGCGAATAAGGACTAGTCCGCACGCAGTGACGCCTCCCTGATGAAACTGAAACTGTTTAAATGAATGGAATAGATCATACCAAACATCTCATTTCCCAAAGTCTGAGTTCTCCATTGTATTGCTCGCCGAGAAAACTGAAAACGGAAGGTATCTGGATTCAACTGCATGACAGTGTCTGAGTTTATTCAGTATCCGAGTTAAAGCAGAAGTTGGTGTGACCTTTCTCGATGATTAATGGTATATCGACCTTACATTAATAGTAAAGTTGTCAACAGTAAAAGGCGACAAAAGAACTACGTAACTTGCATCCATTCCTATGCCAGTTTGAATCTCTCTCTCTCTCTCTCTCTCTTCCTCTCTCCTCTCTCTCTCTCTCTCTCTCTCTCTCTCTGTGCTCAAACTTTCCAATCCATTAATGACAGTACATTTGGTTTGTTCCCACTACACGTTTTTAACTTACATGTGGATACAAAACTACAAAAACATCGTCTTATATAACTGCATCACACACACACACACACACACACACACACACACACACACACACACACACACACACACACACAGAGAGAGAGAGAGAGAGAGAGAGAGATACTGTTGGTTAACGACAGACCTTATAAACATAAAGCATGTTCTTAAAGAGCCATAAATCATGCATTGACATTTTCTGCCAAACAAAAGTCACACTCACACGCGCGCGCGCGCCGCGCGCGACACACACACACACACACACACACACACACACACACACACACACACACACACACACACGCACACACACACACACACACACACACACTCTAACACACACACACACACACACACACACACACACACACACACACACACACACACACAGAGGGGACCTGCATGCAACCACTCAAAATGAGAGAGAGAGAGAGAGAGAGAGAGAGAGAGAGAGAGAGTGAGAGAGAGAGAGAGAGAGCCTTAACATTAATAATCACAGTCTTGGTGCTGGTGCTATATATAATCTCTCTCTCTACATCATTCACCTCTGATCTAAGAGTTGTTCGTCTATGACATATGCAGTAAATGAGTTGAACAGGAGTCGTAAGATAGGAAGTATTGTGCAGCCGGCCTATGACGCTTTCTGGAGTGTTTTCACAGGAAGATATTTAAATAACAACAGTGAAAGACACACTGCAGGTGATGACGAAAGCAATACCATCCTTCACATATTGTTTAGTTCTTGATATGTGATCGATCTCACTCACTTTTTGATAAGTATGCGCCACCGTATCTGACCTGAGCCTTTGCACCCACATCAGCCGGCTGCGTACTGTATGATGCAAGCTTATATTTCTAGGAGACCAAAGCAGCTTGGACAGTATAGTTGCATTTGGATTGACGTTATGTTTTTACATCTGGTAAAGCAATAGTGACTGATGATTTGGAAGGTGGGTTGAATTCGATGGTGGATACGGTAAGTCCGAGTCGATGATATGACAACGCAAGGATACAGTGGTTCATACACATTTTGTAGAAGAAAAAAAAAAAGCTAAATTTTACACCCACACACAGAAATGGCGCTGATCATACAGATGTTGGAAATACGTATTGAAGTGAGCTGTTGCGTTTGCTGTCCGTCTCACTTCATTCAGCATGCGCACAGAAAAAAAAGTGTAAAATTCCCCACGTTGATCACTCCAAGAATATTTTGCAATGCTTTCAACGTTTCCATAAAACTCTTGTTTCTTGCTGACTAGCGTACTTGAGTCTGTTCCTATAATTACATAAGATCTCACCTGGCTGACAATGGAGAGAACGGAGATGGCGAGAAGTAGAACAAGAGCAGCGAGGGAAAGACCTAAGAGAGAGAGAGAGAGAGAGGGGGGGGGGGAGGGAGAGAGAGAGAGAGAGAGAGAGAGAGAAGAGAGAGAGGAGAATATGTGTATGCATATGCATGTGTACATGCATACGCGCATTTCAAAGTGTGTGTGTGTGTGTGTGTGTGTGTGTGTGTGTGTGTGTGTGTGTGTGTGTGTGTGTGTGTGTGTGTTGTCTGTAAGCTAGCTCTCTCTCTCCCCCTCTCTGTTTATCTGTATGCACTAATGCATTAGTGTTTGCATTGTTGTTTGCTTTTTCCTGCACTTTTCTTTTTGTTCCTTACTTCATTTATGTTCTGTTTCTATCAGAGCGCAGGATGTAAGGGCTATGAATGCTTAATAAATCAGCTGATTAATGTCAATTCTGTCTCACTTCTTGGCAGGTTAGGTCTCTGTTTCCTTTATGTACACTTGCAGGCAGTCTAGACATGCATTCAATCAGCAGGACGAGATGGGAAAAGTGACACTTAACATTGGCACACACACTGGTTGCTATAGACGTCGGTCTCCTGCAGTGTTTCTGTGTTAACAGCTTCAATATTGATGTGTGGGTCCATGTGCCATTGACCAGCGACAAATATGACACCAACTCCTGCTTTAAGTCACACACCAAGTGAACTCAAATACTATAACTCAACTGAATCCAGCTCCCTTCAAGGTTCAGTCTCCTTAGTGAGCAGTACAGTGGACACCACTGACCCTGTTGACTGGGATGCGTGGAACGATCAGGTCCGACCATTCTTGCAGGCCTCTGATCTGCTCTGGAAGATTGCCGATCCACTTTTAAATGTGTTTGGAACATTTGGGAATTTTATGATCATGCTGATCATGCTTCGTCTTCCAGCATCCACTTCTAGCGTTTTCTTCCAGGTTCTGGCCTGGTCTGACCAGCTGGTGCTGGTAGCAATGCCCCTGACCAATTGTATATACACCCATTTCAATGTGCCACGACTTTTATAAACTCGGTTCCTGGCAGTGCAAAGTGTACACGCTCTCGTGGGTCATGGCCCCGGCTTTACCTCCGTGGATGCTGGTGGCACTGGCCATGCTAAGAGCAGCATCTGTCCTGTGGCCACTTCGCATTGGTGCTGTGTGGACGAAGAGAAAGTCGCGATGTACTGCTGGCATCATGACTGTTGTTATCTCACTGATCAATTGTCACCCTCTCTATGGATATGATACAGGATCTTGTCGCTCGACATGCTGTAGCAATGCAGTATCAGAAACCTACGCATGGTTCTTTGACACAGTTTATCCATGGATACAAAGGATTGGAAGTTATATTCTTCCCTTTATACTGTTGGGGGTCAGCAACACCGTTCTTCTTCGGACTCTGGTCAGGTCTGTCAGGACAGACACGCATCTTGTACAAAAAGCCACCCAGGATTCCAGACAACAGCAACTGACTTCATTGACTGTCACCGTGATTGCTACAAATACTGCTTTTTTCCTCCTGACAGCACCGTTTACGATATATGCGGTCACATATCCGTTTGTCAACTGGGATGACCCGATTCAGCATGGTCTATTTTATCTCTTCCATACGATCAGCGTCTACATGTCATACGCCAATAGTGCCATCAACTTCTACTTGTATTGTTTAACAGGCACCAAGTTCAGAAGGGAGTTCAAAAGATAATATCTGGTTGTTGTTTTTTTTTGCCCGTTTTGTAAGAGAAAAAGTCGATAACACCAATGCCACCTAGAGCTGGATTTGCAGTGAACACGCTGTCATAAAGGATAGATTTATAGCTGCCACTGGCTGCGATTCTGAGCGGGCCATCCACTGCTGCAAGATGGTCACACTCCATAAACGAAACTAACGCTGTCTGTATTTCTGTCAAAATTTGTTAGCAATAAGAAAACTACAAGTTGCCTTCTTAATTTTAGTCTTGCTGAGAAACACACACACACACACACACACACACACACACACACAGATATATATATATATATATATATATATATATATATATATATATATTATGAACAATATAAAAAAGTTCTTAAAAAATCTGAAGGTGCTCAACCCCTTGGGGAGCAACATCTGTTAAAATATTTTTAAAATGAAGTGGTAAAATCTACAAGCTTGTTTCTAGCTTTGCTATCTTCAGGATGTCTTTTGGAGCACGCCAACGGTCTTTTATGGCGTGCGGGACTTGATTTCAACTCTGTGTGTGCAGGCGGATCTCATTTGCTGCACGTGCGGCCTGTGGTTCTTATTGGGGCCTGTTCAGGTGGAATGTGCTAGCAAAGATTTCCACTTGTGCCTGCAATTGTTTACAATTTCTACTTTTGTGTTCAGAGTTGCTAAGTGTGGTTTGCATAATATTAACCATTTTTCTGTGGAGCATAGATTGCATCTTTTTGAAATATTGTTGTATGGTGCTGCTCTTTTTATGATTTTCCATGATATGTTGTAGTCTATTTTTTTATCTTTGAGTCTCCAGATGTATTTGCTCAGCTCTGTTTGATTTTTGTATTTTTCATTTTTGAATGACTGTTTATGGTTTGCGTATCTGGTTTTGAAAGTGTTTTCAGTAATCCCTACATATGTTTCTTCTTCATTTTCTGATGTTACCGTAGCTTGGTATACAATGTTGCTGTGAAGACATTTATTGCTCAGGGGGCACTGTTCTTTTTTAGTGCAGTTGCAAGATGTCCTTTCGGCACCCTTCTCTTTTATATTGCTTTTCATTTTGTTAGATGAATCAATCATGTTTTTGAGGTTGGGCATACATGAGTATGACAGTTTAATGGTGTTTTTGTTGAATATTTTGGACAGTTTGTGTTCTTTTGGGAATGATGTTGCTAAGATTTTAAAGAATTCTTTTCCTACATTTGTTTTTACTTGTCCATCGTATGGTGGGTTGTACCATATGATCTTTCTTTTCCTATTTTTCTTAATTCTGTTCGTGTTGTTGTCTGGACTGTATTGTAGTTTGTAATTGTAACCACTTTTTTGTAATGCTTCTTGATATTCTGTTGCTGCATCATTGAATGCGTTTTCATTGCATGACAGGTTGGATAGTCTCTTGTTTATACCATTGGGTATTGTTTTTAGTATAGATGGTGGGTGGTTGCTTTTGATGTTTACGTAGACTGGTATGTCATTGGGTTTTTTGTATGGTTTGTACACATGGTCATTGAGGTCTAATGTTATGTCTAGGTAATTCACTACTTTTTTGTTTGCTTCTATTGTGATTTTTAAGTTGTGGTTTTTAAAGATTTTACATAATTCTTTTTTCTTGTTTTCAATGGTTCTTGGATTATTGTTTAATGCAGCGAGGCCGTCATCTCTGTATAAACCGGCCTGTTTTCCAAGTTGTTTTTGGATGTTGGATAGCATGAGTAGTCCGACTAGTTCACATGTTTCGGCACCATCATACGATCCCATGGTTACATCAAATGTGGAGTTTTTGCTCGTTTTTTTAATCCAAGTTTCATTTCTGCTATGGAGTAAGGTTTTTTTGGTGTGGAAAATAATCTCCATTTCTGACTCTGTTATATTTGTGTATTTGTTGGCAAATTTCAAAGCTTTGTTGAGTAGTTCTTCATCTATGGATGGATAGAAGTCTACTATGTCAAATGTAATGAACATTGTATTTCTCTGTTTGTTGAGTTTCTTAAACCATTGTATGACTTCATAGCTGTTTTTCCAAAGGTTGTATTCGGTGTTTGATTTTATATCTTCTATAGCCTTTTCCAAAATTCTCTTGCTTATTTTGCCCAGTTCGGATTTAGATGGGTTTATTAGTCTACATGTTGGGTTGTTTTGGAAGTTAGGCTTGTGGTCTTTAAGTGTTATGAAGGCCTCCTTTGTTGCTGTTGTCTCTACCCTATCACTTAACTCCATGCGATGTGCAAGCTCTTTTTCTTTTTTGCGGATGTTGCTATGTGTAGTTTTATCAGCTTTCTTGTAGTTTTTCTGGATGTTTTTGTTTAAGAGTTGAGAGTATTCGTTTGGTTCCATTTTGTAAAAATTGCTCGTTTTGTCAGCCTTTACGAATATCTTTTTATCATTTTGGATTTGTTTTATATCATTTGCTAGTGATGTTTGAAAGTTGTTATTTGATTTTTTGAATTTAATATTGGCTATCAGTCCCTTCATTTTGTCTTCAAAAGGTTTCATTTCATCTATTGTTGGAGGTGATCGCCATGATTTGAATCCATATGTATTTTTGTCTTCATTCTTTGCATTTGGGTTTAGGAAGAAGAACGCCTTCCATCTCATGTTGCGCACAAATTTCTCAGTTTGTTCTATCAGTTTTTTAGTGTAAGTTTGTGGGTTTGAAAGTGGTATGTTTTTAGTAGATTGCCTAAAGTTGATTTTCTCCATTTCAGATTTTGTCAGACCACAGTGCTCAACTTGAGGAGCGATTATTATGAACAATATAAAAAAGTTCTTAAAAAATCTGAAGGTGCTCAACCCCTTGGGGAGCAACATCTGTTAAAATATTTTTAAAATGAAGTGGTAAAATCTACAAGCTTGTTTCTAGCTTTGCTATCTTCAGGATGTCTTTTGGAGCACGCCAACGGTCTTTTATGGCGTGCGGGACTTGATTTCAACTCTGTGTGTGCAGGCGGATCTCATTTGCTGCACGTGCGGCCTGTGGTTCTTATTGGGGCAACATCATTCCCAAAAGAACACAAACTGTCCAAAATATTCAACAAAAACACCATTAAACTGTCATACTCATGTATGCCCAACCTCAAAAACATGATTGATTCATCTAACAAAATGAAAAGCAATATAAAAGAGAAGGGTGCCGAAAGGACATCTTGCAACTGCACTAAAAAAGAACAGTGCCCCCTGAGCAATAAATGTCTTCACAGCAACATTGTATACCAAGCTACGGTAACATCAGAAAATGAAGAAGAAACATATGTAGGGATTACTGAAAACACTTTCAAAACCAGATACGCAAACCATAAACAGTCATTCAAAAATGAAAAATACAAAAATCAAACAGAGCTGAGCAAATACATCTGGAGACTCAAAGATAAAAAAATAGACTACAACATATCATGGAAAATCATAAAAAGAGCAGCACCATACAACAATATTTCAAAAAGATGCAATCTATGCTCCACAGAAAAATGGTTAATATTATGCAAACCACACTTAGCAACTCTGAACACAAAAGTAGAAATTGTAAACAATTGCAGGCACAAGTGGAAATCTTTGCTAGCACATTCCACCTGAACAGGCCCCAATAAGAACCACAGGCCGCACGTGCAGCAAATGAGATCCGCCTGCACACACAGAGTTGAAATCAAGTCCCGCACGCCATAAAAGACCGTTGGCGTGCTCCAAAAGACATCCTGAAGATAGCAAAGCTAGAAACAAGCTTGTAGATTTTACCACTTCATTTTAAAAATATTTTAACAGATGTTGCTCCCCAAGGGGTTGAGCACCTTCAGATTTTTTAAGAACTTTTTTATATTGTTCATAATAATCGCTCCTCAAGTTGAGCACTGTGGTCTGACAAAATCTGAAATGGAGAAAATCAACTTTAGGCAATCTACTAAAAACATACCACTTTCAAACCCACAAACTTACACTAAAAAACTGATAGAACAAACTGAGAAATTTGTGCGCAACATGAGATGGAAGGCGTTCTTCTTCCTAAACCCAAATGCAAAGAATGAAGACAAAAATACATATGGATTCAAATCATGGCGATCACCTCCAACAATAGATGAAATGAAACCTTTTGAAGACAAAATGAAGGGACTGATAGCCAATATTAAATTCAAAAAATCAAATAACAACTTTCAAACATCACTAGCAAATGATATAAAACAAATCCAAAATGATAAAAAGATATTCGTAAAGGCTGACAAAACGAGCAATTTTTACAAAATGGAACCAAACGAATACTCTCAACTCTTAAACAAAAACATCCAGAAAAACTACAAGAAAGCTGATAAAACTACACATAGCAACATCCGCAAAAAAGAAAAAGAGCTTGCACATCGCATGGAGTTAAGTGATAGGGTAGAGACAACAGCAACAAAGGAGGCCTTCATAACACTTAAAGACCACAAGCCTAACTTCCAAAACAACCCAACATGTAGACTAATAAACCCATCTAAATCCGAACTGGGCAAAATAAGCAAGAGAATTTTGGAAAAGGCTATAGAAGATATAAAATCAAACACCGAATACAACCTTTGGAAAAACAGCTATGAAGTCATACAATGGTTTAAGAAACTCAACAAACAGAGAAATACAATGTTCATTACATTTGACATAGTAGACTTCTATCCATCCATAGATGAAGAACTACTCAACAAAGCTTTGAAATTTGCCAACAAATACACAAATATAACAGAGTCAGAAATGGAGATTATTTTCCACACCAAAAAAACCTTACTCCATAGCAGAAATGAAACTTGGATTAAAAAAACGAGCAAAAACTCCACATTTGATGTAACCATGGGATCGTATGATGGTGCCGAAACATGTGAACTAGTCGGACTACTCATGCTATCCAACATCCAAAAACAACTTGGAAAACAGGCCGGTTTATACAGAGATGACGGCCTCGCTGCATTAAACAATAATCCAAGAACCATTGAAAACAAGAAAAAAGAATTATGTAAAATCTTTAAAAACCACAACTTAAAAATCACAATAGAAGCAAACAAAAAAGTAGTGAATTACCTAGACATAACATTAGACCTCAATGACCATGTGTACAAACCATACAAAAAACCCAATGACATACCAGTCTACGTAAACATCAAAAGCAACCACCCACCATCTATACTAAAAACAATACCCAATGGTATAAACAAGAGACTATCCAACCTGTCATGCAATGAAAACGCATTCAATGATGCAGCAACAGAATATCAAGAAGCATTACAAAAAAGTGGTTACAATTACAAACTACAATACAGTCCAGACAACAACACGAACAGAATTAAGAAAAATAGGAAAAGAAAGATCATATGGTACAACCCACCATACGATGGACAAGTAAAAACAAATGTAGGAAAAGAATTCTTTAAAATCTTAGCAACATCATTCCCAAAAGAACACAAACTGTCCAAAATATTCAACAAAAACACCATTAAACTGTCATACTCATGTATGCCCAACCTCAAAAACATGATTGATTCATCTAACAAAATGAAAAGCAATATAAAAGAGAAGGGTGCCGAAAGGACATCTTGCAACTGCACTAAAAAAGAACAGTGCCCCCTGAGCAATAAATGTCTTCACAGCAACATTGTATACCAAGCTACGGTAACATCAGAAAATGAAGAAGAAACATATGTAGGGATTACTGAAAACACTTTCAAAACCAGATACGCAAACCATAAACAGTCATTCAAAAATGAAAAATACAAAAATCAAACAGAGCTGAGCAAATACATCTGGAGACTCAAAGATAAAAAAATAGACTACAACATATCATGGAAAATCATAAAAAGAGCAGCACCATACAACAATATTTCAAAAAGATGCAATCTATGCTCCACAGAAAAATGGTTAATATTATGCAAACCACACTTAGCAACTCTGAACACAAAAGTAGAAATTGTAAACAATTGCAGGCACAAGTGGAAATCTTTGCTAGCACATTCCACCTGAACAGGCCCCAATAAGAACCACAGGCCGCACGTGCAGCAAATGAGATCCGCCTGCACACACAGAGTTGAAATCAAGTCCCGCACGCCATAAAAGACCGTTGGCGTGCTCCAAAAGACATCCTGAAGATAGCAAAGCTAGAAACAAGCTTGTAGATTTTACCACTTCATTTTAAAAATATTTTAACAAATATATATATATATATATATATATATATATATATATATACATACATAAGCTGCATTTTATACGTAGAAATGAAAGAATGAATAAATGAATTTCCATTTGAGTGCATGTGTTTAAGAAAGTCAGTAAATAACAATGAACGATCAAACATTTTCTTAAACTGACGGAGTTCATTGTATTGTTGCAAACCGATTCATCTACTTTTTGTCATTGTTGATTTTGATCTACATAGTTGAGTTTTGCTTTAGATAATATTATGTTAAATTTCACGTACTTTAGTCTTATAAATGACATAGCCACAGGCAGTAGAACAATTTCGGACGTCTCTCTTGACTCAGAATACTGCATAAAATGCTGTCAGTTTCCATAAATTGTTAAACAGTTGTTCAGAGAATCTGATGGGCTATGATACGTCTTCGTTCCTAGTCCCTCAAGGAAGGTCTGTGAATTTTGATTGGATACACGACATCATGATTATCTAACTTTGTAGAATATTTCATGTCTCTTGATTGGCTGTGCAGTAAATGTTTCTTACACTGTCGATTTCATAAACTGAGTAATGGAGCCAAGGGGTGGGGGGGGGGGAGTGAAGAATGAGACTAGAATGTAATTTGAGAAAGTGTTTGAGAGCGAGCAATCTAGAGAGTGGAGGAGTCGTCTACTGTCAGCTGACATTGTAAACTTGTTACCAGTATCCGTCATTCCTCTCTCTGGATCTGTTTAACGAGAGATTGGAACCAGCTTTTTGTCCAACACCTCAATCAACACCCTTCACCCACAGGTGTCAAAGAACAAGGTTTGATTCTTCATCGTAACGAGTACATGACACAGCTTGACAAAATCCACTGTTCATTTCATAACGGGCTTACTTCCAGTGTTACCATAGTGTCAGAGGCCCTCCCCAGTATATGTCTCTTTTATGGCGTATCACCAATGCAGGTTACAGGACCCTGCGTCCGTGGTTATGGCATCCAGGTCAGGGTTCAGCTCTCGGCCGAATCATTCCTAAAAAAAATAGACAGTCCAGTGCCTGCCCTGCCTTGCATCCGGCATAAAAGTACTTGGCCCCTGGCTGGGTGTCAATACACTGTTACTGGATGAGACATGAAGCCTGTGAGGCCTCATCTGTCTAGTGGTGTGCACAATATCTATGCAGCACTGTCCCAAAATAATCTTATACTGATTGTCGAACGTGAAACACAATGGAAAATAAACAACTCTGCAAGAATACTGAAATTAATAACTTGTACTGATTTACCGGTATATGAATGTCGTCACTGTTGTGCAATAAAAGTATTATGAATAATGGCGTGTTTGTCTTGATTTCAAACATACTTAACCAAATTGAAAGCAACTATCTCAATTCATAAACTTGCATAAAAAGAACCCACAAACATTTGTTTAAAACAACACACAACAAAAAATCCCCCTACCCACCCTCCCAATGAAAAAAAACACACAACAAAAACAAAATACACACACACGCATACAAACGCACATAAAAGTTGTAAGAATGAAATCAAAGCAAGAAGTCAAAAATGTAAAGTGGGTGGGATTCTATGTATACTGACCCAACTATTATCAGCCTGGGGAATTCCCCCCCCCCCCCCCCCCCTCCCCCCCCCCCCCCAAAAAAAAAAAAAAAAAAAAAAAAAAACCAACTATGAAAGTGGCCGGGGTCCAGGAGCAATGTCCCCCGAAGCTGAAGAAATTTTGACATTTTAAATGCATAAAAATGGCCTCTCCTTCAATTCTTTAAAACAATTTTATGCACTTGTTATTTGTAAGAAAAACGATTTCTCCCAAAAACAAAATTTTCCCTTGAAAATGAAAAATCAACCTCTGAAATAGCGGAACCGGGGACAATACCCCAGCCTGTATTACACATTAGGGTTTGAGTTTACTGTCAGATAGTTAATTTTTTTAAGGAATCTTCTGTCTTGTCATGTTCCTTTAAAATTTCTTTTTCCTGCGTGCCAGTTCTTCTGGATCACTATTTTTCGAAAGAAAACAAACCAACCTTTTTTTCCTTCTTGCTCACTTGTGCCTGCTTTGGTTTCAATAAATTACCACACTGAAAAGTAATTTGGTTTTCAAATTAAACATGGAAGTGTCTCTTTATTGAAATACCCTGAATTTAGCATTACAAAGAACCGTTCATTTTTCAGTTGGTCTTTAACCAAGATGGGAAATGAAATAAGGACTCACCAACAATAACACATATTGTTCACTGATAAGGCAGTAAGACAACCTATTAACTTTGCAACTCATGCAATTACACAGAGCCAAGAAATGAATCCTATTCTCACCAATCTATCACGTGAGATTATAAAATAAAACAGGAACCAGGGAATACTGACAACCTCAACCTAGAGTGATTAACATGATTACATACTTAACCGAGGTACTGACGACCTCAAACCAAATGTATTGCCAAACCTACATAACATGCTCAGACTAGAACACCAAGCTTACAGCACTGTCAAGTTCAAAATTCACACAGTGACAAGGGTCCACGCACGCGCACACACACACACACACACACACACACACACACACACACACACACACACACAACACACAACACACACATACACGCGCGCGCGTGCACATCCCAAGACATGAGAGAGAGAGAGAATTTCTTGCAATCAATAATTACAGACTTGCTGCAAGTGCTGTCTATCTCCCTACATTAGTTACCTACTACTACATATACCGAGTGTACACCAACTGGAAAGTTTTTTGTGACCTACCTTCTGCACACATGCGCGATGAGAGTCGCGTGGTATCATGTACCGTACAACTGGTACGTCATACACTTTCGTGACAAGCAGGCGACACATATCTCATCAGATCAGCTGGGTGTGTTCCTTATAGTTCAAGCTCAACATTCTCAAAAGACTGAATAATTTTGAGAAATAAGGGAGGGAGGGGAGGGGGGGGGGGGCTTTTTTTTTTTTTTTACTGGGCATGTTCCAACTCCGAGATATCCCTAGTTCGCTCGTTATTTACGGGGCGTGCCGTAACTCACATCAGGAGATTTGGAGAAGAGCAGAGAGACGGGAGGGTGGGGGTAGGGGTGAGTTTTTTTCAGGACTTTCACGTTTCATCTACGTAGCAATCACAATGTTCTAGCTTCAGTTCTACAAGAGATAATCAGCGTACTGTTTGGATTCTCATGACAGGCGGAGTGCTCTCTTTCCATCCCGCCTATTCACATGTGGTTCCGCTTAGATTTGGGAAAAAAAAAACTGGTGATGAGTTGCGCAAGTTGCCCCTTGTCCTAAATTGAGCACCCACGTTGTACCTATATTAAGCAGAGAGGTTCAACCCAATGACTCACAATAGGAACAGTATTGCTCAGTATCGCAAGCACTATAGCGCACTGTCACTTTTGTGTGTAGATGTAAGAAACTTTTCGTTATACACTTTTCATATATTTCACTTTGCATAAAAAAATTGCTGATTTACTATTATGTGCCGTCATGTCTGTTAGATTTTGTTTGAATGAAGAAGGTTTAAAACTTTAGTACCAAGGAAAGCGGAAATCCTATGCATGGTATTTTGTTTCTCAATCGATTGATTGATTGATTGATTGATTGATTGACAATGCCGTACACTGCACCATACACCTTCTTTATGTTAAATCGTAATCTGTGCACATTTGTATGTGAGCTGAAGTGCACACATGCACCTGCATGCGATTCTCATAGAGGTGACATGGCCTCATCCTCTACTATCTCCGCAGCATGTCAGAACCAATTCAACATTGATGGTTGGAAATGCCTATCGACTGATACTCAATTTGAAACTTAATCTTCATGTATACTCCAGCTTTTAGATTAACTTACGGTGTAAAATGTGTCTAGAAACGCATGCCTCAAGTCTGTGTAATTTGAATGAGCAGTATTAGGAACAGAACTGGTAGCATCAGGAATAGTAGTAGACACGTCTGTATGCGCCTTAACTTGCCGATACCCTTGACCATTAACTTTTATACTTGATTCCGACAATTTTTTTTTTTTTTTGGGGGGGGGGAGGAAGTGGGGAAGAAGGGGGAGGGGGAGAACTGAATCCTACTCTCTCTCTCTCTCTCTCTCTCTCTCTCTCTCTCTCTCTCTCTCTCTCTCTCTCTCTCTCGTGTATCTGCTTGTGTCCATGCGCCGGTTTTGGCACTATTCTTTTTATTGTATGTTTCTGTTCTTATTGTTTTTGTTGGGTTTTTTTTTTTTCGTTCGTTTCTTGCTTTATTTTTAAGTTTCCCAAGAAGAGGAAGGAGTGTACCTGCCTATTACAATAAGTTCTCCCTTTTAATTTTTCTTTGGTCTCCTGGATCTCTGTTTTGCTCAAAAATATTTGGAGGCAATTCAGGTCTGCATGAAATAAGTCCAATGAGAATGTCAGACTGTAACACTTGAAACTGGAACACGGAACAGTTGCAGAAGATGCGCTCCTGCGGCCACGCTGAAGTGTGGGCAGCTGTACTATCAACATACATGTCCTTGTGCCACTGATAACTGACAAACAGGACACCGAGAAGCATACCCCTGCATTCATTTCACTGAATCCAGATACTTTCACGTTTCAGTGTTCTTAGTGAACACATACGATGACAAACTCAGAAGGAATCGATTGGGATGCCTGGAACGAACAATACCAACCATTCAAACAGGCTTCTGAACTGATCTGGAAGATTGGAAATCCCACTCTGAGTGTGTTGGGGATATTTGGGAATTTTATGATCATGCTGATCATGCTTCGTCTTCCAGCATCCACTTCTAGCGTTTTCTTCCAGGTTCTGGCCTGGTCTGACCTGCTGGTGCTTGTGACAGGCCCCCTAAGCTACTTCATCAGCAGACAGTTCAGTCTGCCGTCCATTCATACGGTCGGCTCCTGGCAGTGTAAAATGCACAACATGCTGGTGAACACGACCTCGGCTTTATCTCCGTGGATGCTGGTGGCACTCACCATGCTAAGAGCAGCCTCTGTGTTGTGGCCCCTTCGTGTCAATGTCGTATGGACAAAGACAATGTCGTCATATACTGCTAGGGTACTGACCGTTGTTATCTCACTTATCAACTGCCACTTTCTCTATGGATTAGATATAGGATCTTGTGGGTGGATATGCTGTGATGATGCAGTATCAGAAACGTACGCATGGTTCTATGACTTTGTGTAGCCCTGGATAGACATGACTGAAAGTTGTATTCTTCCCTTCGTAATGTTGGCGGTCAGCAACAGTGTTCTTCTCTGGACACTCGTTAGTTCTTTATGGAAAAGCGCGCATTTTGTACAAAAAGCCACCCAGGATTCCAGACAACAGAAAGTGACTTCACTGACTGTCACCTTGATTGCTGCAGGTGTCGCCCTCTTTCTCCTGACCACGCCAAGTACGATATACATGATCACATACCCAAATGTGAATTGGAATGACCCGATAGAGAATGGACTGTATCAGGTTTTCCATGCAGCAGGCTTCATCCTGGTGTACTCCAACAGTGCTGTTAACTTCTACCTGTATTGTCTGACGGGTGCCAAGTTCAGAGCGGAGTTTAAAAATATAACATTCAGGTTTGTTGGCCTGTTCTACAAGAAAAAAAAGTCAGTGCTGAGCGTAGATCTGCCCTATCAGTAGCAGCTATGTCATCAAGTGCTGGGTAAGATCAGGGCGATGGCTTTCACTGACTGTGACTTCGTGCTAACCACTGCTGCATGATCAACACCAGAGTGAAACTAGTGATGTCTATATTTCTGTCATCAAGTTTGAAAAACAAGAAAGGGCAATTTGTCTTCTTCATCTCAAGCTCGCTTATAGATCAGTGCTCATTCACTTATTTCAATTCAGGTAAATTTACCAATGACAGAGTGATACCAGGGCAATGCATTCACTGATCTTTGACATGAAGCTTCAATACAAGATAGGATGTGAAAATATTGGCACTGACTGTAAAGGCTGCTCAGTAGAGTGAAATGCTTGATCATTTCAGTGTACTCTGTGAACAGTTGCCATGCTGGCTTTTCTAATGACAGGCAGTGTGTTTGCCTGTTTTTTAACAAAATTTTGCCAAAGCCTTTGTAATTGAAGGGCGACTTTACAGACAGATCAGCTCACTTGATGTTTGTTGATTAAGAGATCTACATAATTATTTTAGTTTCGCTATAGATGTGGCAAGTTTCATATGACACCTGTTTACCATAGAAGTCCGGAGTCTCTTTACAGTCCCAAAATAGAAGTGCTACTCAAAAAAACTTCGAAGTACTGTTTCTTGAATGTTCTGAGCATTTTATTAATACGTAATGGATCTATCCTTCTAGAAAGTTCCACGTATCTTGATGGTTATAGTACGTCATGATTCTTGACCTTTCTAGAAGATTCCATATTTTGACTGCCTGTGCTTCGCCATGACACTTGAGCTTTTGATTTCATAAATTCATACACTTTGGGCTTGGGAGGTGAAGTACAAAATTAAAATGCAGTTTGAGAAAAATGTCTGAAAGGAAATGAGATTTTTTAAAAAAAAAGTGGAGGATTCATGCAACCATTGTGGTGATCAAATGAAGATTATGTTACACCCACTGAAGAGTGAAAAAAACCACAAGAATTTGATTCTTTGCCGTAACAGGCACACACCTCAGTTTTATGACCGAATGGTCCCTTTTGTCTGGTGCATTTTCCATCTGCACAGTTGTATTGGAGTGAAAGACTATTGTTTTGTATGATCTGCAATGGAACGTACACATTAGCCAGTTTCTGATGACAAGCACTCACACAAAGTCACAGTTCCTGTTGACTGCAGTTGATGAACTCACTTCTCCCCAAACAGGGGGCTGAACTTATCACTGTTCCTCTCCACTTGTTACAGAAAATGTCAGGGATGCTACATTTCCAACATATGGTCTCTCACTCCTGTCAAAAATGTGCAGTGGAAAATAAAAGTACCGCTTGAAAGAGCCCATCAGGTCTTTCCTAATACATCCATACACACCAAAGACACACTTCACAGAAATGGGGACAGTTGATGAACTGGCACATGGAGAAATACCAGTGAAACATTTCACAGAAATGGAGGAGATGACCGGCTGACAAATGGGTACATACCAAAAACAGAGTGCACTGAAATGTGACATCTGATAAGGTCTTCTGTTGAGTCTTTGGTTGAGGCTGCAGCAAAGTGTTCTCTGCCTACTCTCAAACAGATGACAAACTCAAATGTCTGCCACCTCTTTGTCCCAAATACTAAACGCAATTCCATTTCAATGATGGCGCCACGATTAATGGCATCCATGGTAATTACAGACGTGCACCCATTTCCATTTTAAACTTGGGATTGTTACACATCAGTGACTGGGAACATGGTTCAGTCTTTATTTAAAAGAAGAAAAAGGAAGGGTCATGGAACTTACAGTCATGCACTATGTATGTATGTGTGTGTGTGTGTGTGTGTGTGTGTGTGTGTGTGTGTGTGTGTGTGTGTGTGTGTGTGTGTGTGTGTGAGTAAGTGTGTGTGCATGTGTGCGTGAATGCATGTGGATGTGCATGCATGACTGCGTACGTGCATGCTTGCGTGCGTGCATGTGTGGTTGTCCACCTGCTTGCATGTGTCTGTATGTTTGTGTTGTGCGTGTTTGTTCATTCTAGCTTGCTGTGGAAACTGATTTATTCTCTTTCATTCTTTTTTGCTGGCACTTTCCATCTCTTCCTTGAAGAAAGTCAACATGCACTCTTCATCATACATTAAACTGGAGCCTACACGTGTTTTCATCCACACTCTGACTACAGGACAATGAAGACATTCAACACCTGTCATTAAACATTAAAATCTAGACCACACGTTTCTAACCAGACACACTACAATACAACCACACTTTTGAACAGTGGAGGACAAGAAAGAGTCTGTCATGAAATTCCAGGCATTTAATCCCACCAGAATCTTAACCAAGTTCCGTACAGATTTATGTGAAATAATTGAAGAAGCTTATTGCGTATGAAAAGATTAAAAACTATGGAGTAGTCCCTGGTAAACCTGTAAGAAAAAAATACATGGTCAAAGAAAGAGTAGACAGAAAACGGTTAACTCCAGACAGTGGTGACATGTTCCACGTTTCACCCAGCTAAGACATTCCCTACAGTGTTACAGTCTGGTATTAACAAATACCTCATGATTGTGAGG
Source organism: Conus canariensis (assembly GCA_033310375.1). Classification (NCBI taxonomy): domain Eukaryota; kingdom Metazoa; phylum Mollusca; class Gastropoda; order Neogastropoda; family Conidae; genus Conus; species Conus canariensis. The sequence continues at coordinate 53,531,801 of CM065739.1, forward strand.
TGACAATTGACAGCCAACAACATCCACACTCTCTCTCTCTCTCTCTCTCATAAACCGCACTTAGACACGATGATCACAAAAATATTACACAAACTATTGACGTCACTGTAGTGCTTCTCATTGCCACCGTTCCGTTCCTTTCCAGTTTTACCTGATAGTGGGGTGAAAACTGTCCAAACACTTGCTGGGCCAGCGTCATCACTACAAAGGAAGCCGCCGTCACCCTGTCTCCCCCTGTTCTTCTGCCTCCACAGGTAAGATCACTGCACACCCTATCCTTTTATTGCATCGTTCCCATGGACATCATTCATGTCCATGTCTGCATAAGTCTTCCAGGTGTGCACATTGGAAATTCATTCATAAGCCTACACGCTGAAGAATGCCATCGTCTTAAAAACTGCCAATTCTTATCAAAACTACCTTATATCACACTGCACCTGTTGAGAAGTGATTATCTCCTTCAAGATCAACACCCCCCCCCTCCCCAACT
>CM065739.1:53539790-53542290 GCA_033310375.1 Conus canariensis
CCGTGTTTGGGAGATTCACATGGCCTTCGCATCTCATCTAAGAAGGCATACAAAATTTCAGAATGTAAAGAACAGCTTCAAAATGTCGCCGCAGATGACCATTACGACTGCGTCATTCTTCACTCTGGTATCAACGACATCAAAGGTACAGATCCACGAGTGGCTTCAAAAGAACTGATTAGTACTGTTCAACAGATCAAAAATCAGTTTCCAAAGACCAAAGTTGTAGTGAGTAGGATTGCCCCTGTTAAAGACAAGACTCTTGAATGTAGACGGGAAATGTTCAACGCATGTCTACTTTCTGACATAACACAAAGCAATCTATCGGTCCTCTGATATGAAAACTTTCCTGCCCGGAACAAAACCTTCATGAGAGATCCCATCCACCCATCCAACAAAGGTACCAGTGTACTGGCAAGAAATTTGGGGCGACATGTCCACCGGCTCTTTTGGGAACGACCCACCAGAAAATCCTTTCCGACGAGGGCATGGGGACGAGAGGCACGAGACAAACTTTCAGGTAGTACCATAATCAGTACGAGTTCCCTGTCGACTACCAGTACTACAGACCTCACGCTCCCTGGCAGCTCCATCAGCATCAGTGGAATTTACACAGATTCTAAAACCGGTTTGGTGACAATATTTAAGTTAGAACATTTGAGTTACTTTTCAACATGAAGCCAGATGATGACAGTCTTTATATATTCCAGTGGAACTGTAGATCTGTGTTAAAAAACTTACTTCAGTTTGAATACCGCATTTCTTCAAGTTATTATGACATTCTTGCTTTACAGTCTTTAAACGCTGAGCCAAACAAACTTCCAAAACTCAGAAACTTTTACTATCCACCCCTATACAGTTGTAAAAAATCTACTAACAAGGTTCAAACTGCTATTTACATAAGAACCGGCTTAAATTACTCTCCATATAATGCATTAGATATCCCCAATAATACCGAAGAGCTTTTTTCTACTGCCGCATTTATCAAGATTAATAAGGAAACCAGTGTTACTGTTATCTCTGTATATTATCCAAACGGCCAAACTGCTGATAGTTCAGATTGGATAAAACATCTTTCCTTGACTAACAAAAAAGTTATTGTCCTAGGAGACTTCAATGCGCATGCTCCGTTTTGGGAACCTGGTTGTTCTCAAACAACTTGTAATCGTCTAGTTGAAAATATAGTGGATTCTGGCTTAGTCCTGTTCAATGATGGCAGCTTTACCAGAGTACCGGATGCGTCTACTCAAAGACCCACTGCTATTGATTTGACTTTGGCATCACCAGATTTAGCAGTTAATGCATGCTGGCTAACAGGTGAAGATACCTTGGGTAGTGATCATTTTCCTATTATTTTACAATTGAATGAAAAGGTTATTGGTGAAGATAAGGATATTGACGATATAATTCCAAAATTTTCTTACAACAATGCTGATTGGGTTGCCTATCAGTCCTCGTTGTTAATAATGGATCACAACAGTATAGAGCATGATGATATTGATATGTTTTACGACAATCTGAGCCACGCTATTTTATTAGCAGCTGAAACATCGTTTCCTAAGTGTAGTAATGATGTCAAAGAAAATCAATACTCTGGTAATGGATGGTGGAATGAAGAATGTGCAGAAGCAGTGTCTCTGAAGAAAACAGCTTATAAAATATGGCTAAGGGACCGAGGAGATGAAAATTTCATAGAAATGAAACGTGCTAAAAATAACTCCAACAGGGTGATTGCCAAAGCCAAACGGGTCTATTTTTCCGGTTTTTGTTTATCTGAAATTTCGGATTCAAAAGATATACATAAGGTGTGGAAAAAAGTCAAAGAAATGAAGAATAGATTTAATCTGCCATCATTTCCCATTAAACTGGAAAATAATGTTGTACCATTATCCATGGACAAAGCAGAGGCGTTTGTAAAGGTATTCTCGGAAAATAATTTGTTGTCTAATCTAAGTTCAGACATCCAGTCTTACAGAGAAAAAGAAGAGAAACAATCCATATATGAAGATCCTGTTCCAGACCAACAACACTATTTAAATTCTCCTATCTCTTATGAAGAATTCTGTGAAACTCTGGAATCCTTCTCTTCCAACAAAACGGCCGTTGGTTTTGATGGTATCTCATACCAGTTGTTAACCCACTTGCCCGAGACCTGGAAGGTGTTGCTTCACTCATTTTACCAAAAATGCTGGCAAAATGAAACTCTGCCAAGCATCTGGAAGAGGACAGTTGTGATACCTATACCTAAAAAAGGTAAACCTAGGTCTTCGGTTGAAAGTTAGAGACCAATAGCTCTAACCTCGCATGTTGGGAAATTGTTAGAAAAAAATTATTGAAAAGCGTCTTGTGTATTACTGCGAAAAACGGAACATAATCCCAAATAACCAAGCAAGTTTTCGAAAAGGTAGGTGCACGATAGATCATCTTGTAAAGATTATAACACACATTAAAAAACAATTTACGCGACGAAAAAGCACATTAGATACTTTTTTCGACATAC
>CM065739.1:53547290-53549790 GCA_033310375.1 Conus canariensis
TTTTCCTCCTGACAGCACCGTTCATAACATTAAGTATCATACTTCCACATATCAACTGGGATGATCCGATTCAGAATGGACAATATCGTGTTTTCAGGGCAGTCAGCGTCCAGCTGTTATTTGCCAATAATGCCGTCAACTTCTACTTGTATTGTCTAACAGGCACCAAGTTCAGAGCAGAGTTTAAAAAGATAATATTCGGGGTTTCTTGTCTGTTCTGCAAGAAAAAAATAGTCGATGACAGAGATGTCACCTAGAGCTGAATTTGCAGTGAACACACAGTCATAAAGGATAGATTTACACTGCCACTGGCTGCGATTCTGAGCGGGCCATCCACTGCTGCAAGATGGTCACACTCCAGAAATGGAACTAACGCTATCTGTATTTCAATATATTAGCAATAAGAAAACTACGAGTTGCCTTTCTTAATTTCAGTCTTGTTGAGAAACACACACACACACACACACACACACACACACACACACACAACACACACACACCACGCACGCACGCACGCACACACACACACACACACACACGCACGCACGCACGTACGCACGCGCGCACGCACGCACACACACGCACAAAACACACACACACACACAGACACACACACACACACACACACACACACACACACACACACACACACAAAAGGGGGGATGAGAAATTTTCTTTAGCCAGGAAACCAATAGAAAAAACAAAGAAGAAATTCTGGTTTCATACAATACTCTATACATGTCTTACATAAAACGCATTTTTGTCAAAAATAGACAAATAAGAGATAATCTTAATGTATTGCAATTTTGAATAAAAAACATTGTGCTCTGTAAGCGATATATATATATATATATATATATATATATATAAATACATACATACATACATATTGCTGAACAATCAAGTAGTGGGGGAAAACAAGTGCAAGCCAACAATTCTTCAGTCGTTATAGTAATGATTTGGCAAAGATTTGAACTTTTAGGGGAAAAAAATTGAAGATGAAGAAAATGGGGGAAATATGTTATAAATATGAAAAACCCTTCACTAGCTGCCTGAGGGAACCATCGTAATTTCATATATATATATGTAATCGATGTTTCAATTTCAAACAAAAGCAATCACTTTGAAAATCAGGATCTCTCGCCATGATCTTGAAATGAAGAAAGGTCATTTCAAAAATATATATTATAAATATGAAAACTTTTCACTAGCTGCATGAGGTAACCATCGTAATCCCTCTCGAAGGCAGATCTATTTGTATTGCCTGCTCCTAGGCCTTTCGTCCGCTGGATCGGACTCATCAGGGAGACACGGCTGATTGTGTCGGTGCTCCTGGCGTCAAATAGAGACACCCCACAGTCTATAATACACCACAAACTGATTCTGCCTGTCAGTGGGATCCGTGCCAGCTCTGCAAAGTCGTCTGCTGTACAATGACGACAGCGAACTGATCACGGGGCCACAGCCTTCTGCTGATGACGTCATTATATCCATCACTCTTTTCTATGGGAACAAACAGAGAAAAGTTACTATGCCGCTGTTACGGATGGTATGCGGTGCGTGTGTTGCTGTCTGACTCTCACCTGAAGAAGTTTGGAGGCGTGTACGACTTTTCTCTACACACACCCACACCACATGAACATAGATAGCCAGGCAACAAGTAAAGTTTCTACTTTTTTTTCTTTTTGCTGCCTGAACCATCAAATCAAAAACAAGTGCATAATGAAGACAATCAGGTATATCAATTAGTTTACGCCACGACCAGAGAGCGCGCAACAGCACTAGGTAGTACACAGTCACAACAACACATTTCTTTTCACACAGCAGGCCAGGCTGGCACCCACAGCAGTGTCATCACGGACAGTCTATGCATTTGGCCGCGTCCGGCCCGAATCACACAGTCTTCACACAGATCAGGAGTCACTTACGAAAGCAGTTCGTGGAGTCCTTCCAGGAAGTCCCACACACCAGGACACACGTCGACACGACGGAAAACGAAACCGATCACGGAGGTAGGTTCGTGGAGTCCTTCCAGGGACTCCCACACAGCAGAAGAAATACAAGTCGTTGTCCTGACGAACTCTGAAGCCCTTTCTCACTCCAGCTCGTTGCTGACCACGAGGAGGGCCTCTCGACCCCCCCCCCCCCCTCCCCCACGGGGCAGAGACGGTTGCTGGGCTCGTGCTGCACCCCACACCCGGTTGGCAGCGCTCATACGATGTCTACTGACCCTCGCTCAGCCTCTCAATACCCTGGGTGGGGTAGAGACAGGGCTGGGCACAGGCTGCACCCCACACCCGGATGGCAGTCAGTTCCAGGTCGGACGCGGAGCTTCACCGACACCTGGGGAACTGATAACGACCTTGATTATCTAGCCTACTTCAAACACATTCATCGTTCTTGTTTGTAATTAACAGTCACTCTTCACATAAAACATTTCACTGGAATTTGGGGGAAAATACCCATAACAGAATCTACAGAGTTTCAATACAGTCGGTGC
>CM065739.1:53554790-53604790 GCA_033310375.1 Conus canariensis
TAAAGATGGAGGAGAGTTTTCCTGTCAGCGCCCCAATCTGTGTGTGCCACAACTCGCAGAATGTTCAGTGCTTTCTGACATGCAGTTTTTAAGTGTTGGATATGACTTTTAAAGTTCAGTTGTTGTTGGGTTTTTTATCAAAACACCCAGAAATTTGGGCTTCTTTCACGGCTGGAATGGTGGACTTGACCAGGCGAATTTCAGAATCAGCAAAAAGCTGACGAAAATTGTGAAAATGGACTGACCGATTTTGGTGTTTAAAAAGGCAAACCCGTTTTCCTCGGCCCACTGTTAAATCTTATTAACACAAAGTTGAAGTCGACGGTGTACGCACGTGAGGAAGGAAAGTGGTAGTCTCACAGCAGCAAGCGATATGGTAACACTGCAGTGTCAACTGGTAACTTCGTAAGGTATCTGTTAACTCCAGTTCGTAACACCGTTGAGAATACTGTGACTGGGTGACATTTGGCTGTCAACGCTGTCTTGTGTGACATCATGAAGTATATGTTGATACCAGTTGATGACACTGTGGAGAATGCCGTAGCTGGGTGAAATGTTGATGGTGTGACCGTTGTCTTGTGTGACATCATGAAGTATATGTTGATACCAGTTGATGACATTGTGGAGAATGCCGTAGCTGGGCGAAATGTTGATGGTGTGACCGTTGTCTTGTGTGACATCATGAAGTATATGTTGATATCAGTTTTATAACACTGCACAGTGTGTCAAAACTGGATGAAATATGGAGCATGTGACCGCTGTCTTACGTGACGTCATGAGGTGTCTTTTAACACCAGTTTGTAACACCGTAGAGGATGTCGTAACTGGGTGAAATATGGAGCATGTGACCGCTGTCTTATGTGACGTCATAAGGTGTCTTTTAACACCAGTTTGTAACACCGTAGAGGATGTCGTAATGGGTGAAATATGGAGCGTGTGACCGCTGTCTTATGTGACGTCATAAGGTGTCTTTTAACACCAGTTTGTAACACCGTAGAGGATGTCGTAACTGGGTGAAATATGGAGCATGTGACCGCTGTCTTACGTGACGTCATGAGATATCTTTTAACACCAGTTTGTAACACCGTAGAGGATGTCATAACTGAGTGAAATATGGAGCATGTGACCGCTGTCTTATGTGACGTCATGAGGTATCTTTTAACACCAGTTTGTAACACTGTAGAGGATGTCGTAACTGGGTGAAATATGGAGCATGTGACCGCTATCTTATGTGACGTCACGAGGTATCTTTTAACACCAGTTTGTAACACTGTAGAGGATGTCGTAACTGGGTGAAATATGGAGCGTGTGACCGCTGTCTTATGTGACGTCATGAGGTATCTTTTAACACCAGTTTGTAACACTGTAGAGGATGTCGTAACTGGGTGAAATATGGAGCGTGTGACCGCTGTCTTACATGACGTCATGAGGTATCTTTTAACACCAGTTTGTAACACTGTAGAGGATGTCGTAACTGGGTAAATATGGAGCATGTGACCGCTATCTTATGTGACGTCACGAGGTATCTTTTAACACCAGTTTGTAACACTGTAGAGGATGTCGTAACTGGGTGAAATATGGAGCGTGTGACCGCTGTCTTATGTGACGTCATGAGGTATCTTTTAATACCAGTTTGTAACACCGTAGAGGATGTCAAAACTGGGTGAAATATGGAGCGTGTGACCGCTGTCTTACGTGATATCATGAAGTATTTTTTGCCACCAGTTTGTGACACCGTAGAGAATGTCATAACTGGGTGAAATATGGAGCATGTAACCGCTGTCTTACGTAACATCATGGAGTGTCTTTTAACACCAGTTTGTAACACCGTAGAGAATGTCATAACTGGGTGAAATATGGAGCATGTAACCGCTGTCTTACGTGACACCATTAAGTGTCTTTTAACACCAGTTTGTGACAGCATAGAGAATGTCATAGCTGGGTGAAATTTGGGAGCATATCACCAAGGTCTTTTGCTGACATCATGAGTTATCTGTTGGCACCAGTCTGTAACAGTGTAGGGAATGTCATAACTGGGTCAAATTTGGAGCGTGTCACCAATGTTTTGTGTAACACCAGGTAACATTTGTCAATACACGTTTGTAACACTGTAGAAGATTTGAAGTCAGTACGGAGTTATCTGTTTTCTGTCTCAGAGTTTGTTTGTTTGTTTCATGACCAGTTGCATCTCTGTTAGGAAGCATTCCATATTTTCTGTCTTTTCCTATGCAGTTCGCTCCTTAACTTATATCATGGAAGTCTGTATGGAACCTGGTGAATATGATCATGGGATTACTTGCTTAGGAGTCCATGAAACACTCTCTTGTAACCACACTGTTCAAAGTGTAGTCGTATTGCAGTGTGTGTACATCTGTGTAGAAACATGTGTAGTGTCCAATATACTGTGTGATGAAGAAAGCATGTTGATATCTTTATTATATTGTAGTATGGGTCTGAATTGAGACACGTATAGCCTTCATCGTATTGTAGCGTGGGGGACAGCAGAAGCACCCGTAGACTCCGTTATAATGTGCATGAAGAGTGCATGTTGGTTTCCTTCATAGAACAAATTGAATAAGTAGCGAAAAACAATGAAAAAGGAAAACAATCAGCTTCAACAGAGAGGTAAGATAAACTCACAGACATATACATCACACAGACAGACAGACATACAAGCACACACACATATGCTCGTGTGCACGCACGCACGCACACATGCATATATAGAGATAGGCGCGCGCATGGACACACACACACACACACACACACACACCACACACACACACACACACACACACACACACACACTCACACGCACGCATATACGCACGCACACACCATGCATATACACAGATGATGCATACTCTTTTTTTATTCAATGACTTATCCCAGTTCCTTTCACTGGTTTGACAGTTAATGAAGTCAGTATCTGTTGTCTGGAATCCCGGGTGGCTTTTCGTACAAGATGCGTGCCTGTCCTGACAGACCTGACCATTGTCAAGAGAGGAACACTGTTGCTGACCCCCAACAGTAGAACAGGTAAAACGGAGCGGTCGATCATGATCATCCACTGGCAGACAAAGTAACAGAACCAAGAGTACATTTCTGATACCGCACTGACTGAGCATTTCCGTGTACGAGACTGAAAACCATATCCATAGAGAATGTGAGAATGCAGCAGAGAGATAACAGCAACCATGATACCAGCGGTGAACGTGTAACTTGCACGATGAGCAAACATAACCTGTCAAAGTTTTCTCCCTGGAAATTTTTTGATGATATCTTAATGGCGAGCGTGAGACAGACTTCTCATCTTTACCATGCGTGAGAATTCTTGGTCTCCTTCAAGCATGCTGGTCACGCCATCCGCCCATCCAAGAGGTACGCAGCTTTCCAAAAATTGGAGTTCTTCCTCCATGTTCTTTTCCAGGGTCTTTTTCAAACCAGAAAAAGATAAGGTGCAAAACAAATGTGACCTCACCAAGACCAAAAAAAAAGCAGTTAAGTTTCTTACTGCCTGTCCGTGGGACCTTTGTCAGCCCAGCTTTGACTGGTTCTACCTATCTGTGGGATCTCTCTCAGCCGAATGTGGGCTGATTCTGCTTGTCTCTGTGATCTACGTCAGCCCAAGGGGGACTGATTCTGCTTGTCTCTGGGATCTACGTCAGCCCAAGTGGGACTGATTCTGCTTGTCTCTGGGATCTACGTCAGCCCAAGGGGGACTGATTCTGCTTGTCTATGGTTTAAACAGATTTTATTTGTTCGAAAACAATTTTGCAGCAATATTCATCAAATCATGGAGTACAACAAGCATAGGCTTATAAACCGTACTCTTTCAAAGAAAATGTACATTGGAGTGGCTGCGCCAGGAAATTATCAAAATGGAATTGGAAAGGAGGAAAATCAACAGACAAACAAAAACAAAACAACAACAAAGACAACCGAACAAACGAAAAGTCGTTTAACACACAAGAGTACGCTCAAACTACAACACAATAATAAAATAACCCACTCCACGCCCGAACCACGCCATGCCATTTCAATCAAAAGTGTTCAATACCAGGTAGAAGACCGGGAAGGTAAATGTGGTAAGCCGAATAAGTTTAGTTAAGTGCAAACCTATTAGATAGCTTAATAAAATTTCCAACCATAGTAAGTATCTCTGCATTTGCGTCCACATCCAAGTCAAGGTTACCAGTCAATAATGTTTAGATATTGCATTTTGCTGTGTCGTGTAGAGTTTCTATTGTCAGAGCACGGGCCTGTTGACGGAGTGGACAATTAATCAAGAAGTGGGCTGCATCTTCAACTGCCGTGCCACAGTCACATGAAGGGTTGTTTCTAAGATGTCGTTTGAAAAGATCATGGTTTAAGTCACTCATTTCCAATCTCAACTTACATAAAATTATTTCTGACGTCCTATCAGATAAGTAGTAACATCTAGGCACGATACTATCGGTACTGCTGAGGAAACGCTTGAGAAAACTAAGAGAATTAGATACTTTAATATTGTCAGGGAGGTCATTCCAAAGAGCAGTAGATGAAGGAAAGAAGGAAGATTTGTACATATCTAGTCTACACTTTGGCATCTGCCTCTCCAGGGGGCGCCTGAGGTGATAAGGGTTTACAGAGAATATAAGATGGGGAAGTCGATTAGACAGATAAATCGGAACAATACCGTTGACAATTTTGTAGTACAGAATGATTTTATGACGTCGTCGTCTCTCTTTTAATGATGTAAAACCGGATTCCTTGTATAATTTTTGGTGGCTAGTCCCTCGGACTGAGCCGACTATAGTTCTAATCGCATCCAGATGCACATTTTCTAAATCTTCAGCTTGTTTGTTTGTACAATTATCCCACATGACATCCGAAAAATCGAAATGGGGCAAAATAAATGACTTATACATTATTTCGAGTGATTTCCGACTAAGACGGTATTTAAATGAGCGGAGGCAGGCAACAAGAACACGACATTTTGACAACATGGATTTGATGTGGCGATCCCATTTACAATTATTTTGAATGGTAACTCCTAGGTGTTTGTGGAATTCAATATCATGTAATGGCACGTTATTAAACCTCAGAGGTTCAATTTGTGGCACCGCATGGTTAGAAATTGTCAATAATTTAGTTTTAGACTGGTTAAATGTTATTTCCATTTGAGAGCCCAAGTATTGATTTTTTCAAGATCTGAGTTTAAGATTTCTGTTCTAAGACGAGTATTTTCAAGACCTAAATATATACTGGTATCATCAGCAAATAGCTTTACCACAGATTCAATATCATGAACAATATCATTTATATAAATAAGGAATAACATTGGTCCAAGAATAGAACCTTGGGGGACGCCTGCCGATATCGGGAGATACGGTGATTTACTTCCCTTTAAAACTACTGCCTGTGTACGATTTGTCAAATAGTCACCAAACCAATCAAGCAACTATCCTCTAACACCCAAGGCAGAAAGTTTATATAGTAATCCACGGTGCCATACCTTATCAAAGGCCTTAGATACGTCAAAAAAATCACCTGTGCAGTAGTTCTTGAGTCTAGAAATTTGAAAAAAATCATCATATATACACAAAAGTTGAAAAACAGTCGAGTCTCTTGGAATGAACCCCGACTGGGCATCTGATAAAGATTATTGCCTAAAAGGTGTTTAAACACATGTTGATGAACACATTTTTCTAAGATTTTACCTATACAGCTCAATAATGAAATAGGACGGTAGTTTTCGCATTTATGTTTATCTCCTTTTGTCTATGGGATCTATGTCAGCTCAGTGTTAACTGATTCTGCCTGTCTGTGGGATCGATATCAGCCAAATGTTAACTGATTCTGCCTGTCTGTGGGATCGATATCAGTCAAATATTAACCGATTCTGACTGTCTGTGGGATCGATATCAGCCAAATATTAACTGATTCTGACTGTCCGTGGGATCGATATCAGCCAAATATTAACTGATTCTGACTGTCTGTGGGATCGATATCAGTCAAATATTAACTGATTCTGACTGTCTGTGGGATCGATATCAGCCAAATGTTAACTGATTCTGCCTGTCTGTGGGATCGATATCAGCCAAATGTTAACTGATTCTGCCTGTCTGTGGGATCGATATCAGCCAAATATTAACTGATTCTGCCTGTCTGTGGGATCGATATCAGCCAAATGTTAACTGATTCTGCCTGTCTGTGGGATCGATATCAGCCAAATGTTAACTGATTCTGCCTGTCTATGGGATCGATATCAGCCAAATATTAACTGATTCTGCCTGTCTATGGGATCGATATCAGCCAAATGTTAACTGATTCTGCCTGTCTGTGGGATCGATATCAGCCAAATGTTAACTGATTCTGCCTGTCTATGGGATCGATATCAGCCAAATGTTAACTGATTCTGCCTGTCTGTGGGATCGATATCAGCCAAATGTTAACTGATTCTGCCTGTCTATGGGATCGATATCAGCCAAATGTTAACTGATTCTGCCTGTCTGTGGGATCGATATCAGCCAAATATTAACTGATTCTGCCTGTCTGTGGGATCGATATCAGCCAAATGTTAACTGATTCTGCCTGTCTGTGGGATCGATATCAGCCAAATGTTAACTGATTCTGCCTGTCTATGGGATCGATATCAGCCAAATATTAACTGATTCTGCCTGTCTATGGGATCGATATCAGCCAAATGTTAACTGATTCTGCCTGTCTGTGGGATCGATATCAGCCAAATGTTAACTGATTCTGCCTGTCTATGGGATCGATATCAGCCAAATGTTAACTGATTCTGCCTGTCTGTGGGATCGATATCAGCCAAATGTTAACTGATTCTGCCTGTCTATGGGATCGATATCAGCCAAATGTTAACTGATTCTGCCTGTCTGTGGGATCGATATCAGCCAAATGTTAACTGATTCTGCCTGTCTATGGGATCGATATCAGCCAAATATTAATTATTCTGCCTGTCTGTGGGATCCGTGCTAACTCTGCAAAGTCGACTGCTGTACAATGACGATCAGCGAGCTGATCACGGGCCCACAGCCTTCTGTTGATGACGTCATTATATCCATCATTATCATTACTGACTGACTGTAACACATCCACAGCCTTCTGCTGATGACCATTATATCCATCATCATCATTACTGACTGACTGTAACACATCCACAGCCTTCTGCTGATGACGTCATTATACCCATCATTATCATTACTGACTGACTGTAACACATCCACAGCCTTCTGCTGATGACCATTATATCCATCATTATCATTACTGACTGACTGTAACACATCCACAGCCTTCTGCTGATGACGTCATTATATCCATCATTATCATTACTGACTGACTGTAACACATCCACAGCCTTCTGCTGATGACCATTATATCCATCACTCTTTTCTATGGGAACAAACAGAGAAAAGTTACTATGTCGCTGTTACGGATGGTATGCGGTGCGTGTGTTGCTGTCTGACTCTCACCTGAACAAGTCTGGAGGCGTGTACGACTTTTCTCTACACACACCCACACCACACGGACATAGACAGCCAGGCAACAAGTTAAGTTTCTACTTTTTTTTTCTTTTTGCTGCCTGAATCGTCAAATCAAAAACAAGTGCATAAAAAAGACAATCAGGTATATCAATTAGTTTACGCCACGACCAAAGAGCGCGCAACAGCACTAGGTAGTACACAGTCACAACAACACATTTCTTTTCACACAGCAGGCCAGGCTGGCACCCACAGCAGTGTCATCACGGACAGCCTATGCACTTGGCCGCGTCCGGCCCGAATCACACAGTCTTCACACAGATCAGGAGTCACTTACGAAAGCAGTTCGTGGAGTCCTTTCCAGGACTCCCACACACCAAGACACACGTCGACACGACGGAAAACGAAACCGTTCACGGAGGTAGGCTCGTGGAGTCCTTCCAGGGACTCCAACACAGCAGAAAAAACACAAGTCGTCGTCCCGACGAACTCTGAAGCCCTTTCTCACTCCAGCTCGTTGCTGATCACACGGACAGCCTCTCGACACGCCCACCCCCCACCCCACCCCGCGGGGCAGAGACGGCGGCTGGGCTCGTGCTGCACCCCACACCCGGTTGGCAGTGCACACACGATGTCTACTGACCCTTGGTCAGCCTCTCAATACCCCGGCAGGGTAGAGACAGGGGCTGGGCACAGGCTGCACCCCACACCCGGATGGCAGTCAGTTCCAGGTCGGACACGGGGCTACACCGACACTGTCACACTGTGCATAAACGCATGCCCGCACTCAGCTCAGCATTCACTCCGTGCACACGCAATCTCTCCAAACAACCAGAAGGCGCACTACAATACTCTTCTTCTCCCCCTCCTCTCCGGGGAATAATTTACTAAACGATAATCAGCTTTTCAAAAATGACAACATGTTTGTTTTCCAATTTATAACTTCTGTTCCTCCACTCCAGTGGAGGTACAAACATTCCACAGATCCACTAGCTGGGACCAAATTTCATCTCATTTTATATACTATTTTACAAATACTTCTTTCAATGGTTTCTCCTCCTCACTGGAGAAACAGTAAATACATTTTCAAAAAAAGAATCAAAAGATGGCTTAAAATATAGTAGTATCACCTGAGTTACGACCCAGAGGGACAATTAAAAATCATTGTGGGTCAACATGACAAATGCTTTAAGTTTTCTCACGACTGGCGCAGTCGTTGTCTTCTTTAGCTCGATTCTCCAACTCTGGAGACAATTAAGTGCTGCCGCAGCACTGTAGCCCAAATACTTGTGCGACTGCCTCAGCCGCCTAACTGGTGCTGCCACAGCACTGAGAAGGGCTGAAACACGAATGAAGTCCGTGTAAGTAATCTATTTCAAAATCTGAATAATGATAAATTCTTTTCCCTTTTTCCCTTTTCTTAACTCTCTCTTTTTTCTCTCCCCATCTGTCTATACCTCACCTGGTAATGGTGAATTGAAGGTGGAACTCGTTCTTCAGACAACCTGTCCGGTCAACGTCCCCAAGCCATCTCCTTCCTATTCCTTACTTTTCCCTCCTGCGCTCTTTTTGAGTACACGTTCAGTGAGCACTCGTCTAACTCTACGCATTACCAGCCCTTGTTTGCTGACCAATGGACAACGTCCGTCCATTCAACCAATAATCGCCCTACGTCTATAGCCACCAGCGACACTGGTCAGGCCACGTGAGTTATCGTTTCTTTTACCTTTTCTTTTCCCTACCTAGGGAAATGCTTTATAACAAATAAGGGCGTACGCGATGGAACGTCACATGTCGCCGTGTGAGGCTACATCACATGACAGACACCTGGGAGAACTAATAGCTACCTTGATTATCTAGCCTACTTCCAACACGTTCATCGTTATTGTTGGTAATTAACAGTCACTCTTCACATAATACATTTCACTGGAACTTGGGCAAAAATACCCATAACAGAATCTACAAAGTTTCAATACAGTGGGTGCATTACAATAGAAAATTTTCTTTGATTATCACCAAGATTGTTTACATTGAAGGAAAGGATTTCCACATGGAACCCTTTTTCAAAGTACCAAGAATACAATTATTATATATATATATATATATATATCACATTTTACCAAGAAAAGAATGTTTTTATCATATCACATCATCACTAGACGTGTCCAATTACATTTCAAGGAACGATTTCAGTTCGTCCCTTTTTATCAAGAAAAGAATATTCATCATCATCACTAGACGGTCTATTCACATATCAAGGAACGATTTCCGTTCGTCCCTTTTCATCTTTCCACAACAAGAATCAGAATACATTTTCAGACAATTTATGCACAAGAATTTTCATTGCTCACTTCCAGAACTCACCAGCACTCACATCATTATGATACTTTAGGGAAAAAAGATAAACAACACTTTTTTTCAATATACAGTGATTTAACTAGATTACTTTTTACCAATCACAAATCAGTAGACATATTCTTTCTTCTTTCTACTCACTCCATTCTCCTCACCCTCCTCTCGACTCACATTCATTAACTACAACTTCCTACTGTCACCCTATGTCTCGTCAAATCATAAGATATATCAAGGGAACAATTAAATATTTTAGGCCTTTACTAAGAGCTGTAAAGTTCCCAACCACCTGTAGAAAAAACAATTAATATAAATCCTAACTTCAATTCAATTATCAACACATACCAGACTGCCAGCGAGGACCTGTCTTCAGTCTCCCTTCGGCTCTCTGATAAAGTTGCTCAGCTGGTAGCCCTCGGAGACTGAAGGGAAATCTTCGCTCACCTGACTTACACAAAACGCAGGTGAGTGGCTGTCAGGTAAACAGGTCAACTGGTTTTACGGGTTTACCAGTTCCGGTCTAACGTGTCCCCCGAATTTGGGACCGGACGAAATATGGTCCGTCACAGCCGCCAAACGAGGGAGACATCGTTCATCCGACACACCATTCAGCAGTCCTCTGACACACCATTCAGCAGTCCTCTGACACACCATTCAGCAGTCCTCTGACAAATCATTTATCAATCATCTGACACATCATTACTTAGCCATCACAAAATTAATCGGGTGTCTCGCACATCATAAGTCAGCAGCTCATTTTCTAATCAAGGGAGGAGACAGATAAAAAGAAAAAAGACGACGTCACCTTGTGGACATCTATGACTGATTATCTTTTCCTAGAGAAATGTTCAATGGAGAAATGCGCTCTGTGGTTGTGCAGGTAGGTTCTCTTCAATGTTGCTGGAGCTGTCTAACCTCTGCAGGCTGACAACAAGTCTGTCCATCTGGATCATGTGAAATGTTTTCTGACCGTCAGTCCAGGTTATGAAGAGAACGTCTGCCCTTCAAAAGTCGTATCAGTTTCTTGTGGCAGCTGTAGGGCTCTGGTCATCTGTGCAGTGGAGTCAGCTAAAACCACCTTGTTCATTCCAAAGGTTTTTTTTTATATTTTCAGACACCACAATTGTTTTAATAATATCCGCTACGGAGCTAATGAAAAGAAGTGGATGGTCCCCGGCGGTCAACTTATCATGCCATCGTGGGAGGTCCTTGAAGCATGATTTCACAGCCAGGGTCAGTCATACTGATTGACGATCATTTCCAACTGGTTGCCATCCCACTTCTCTGCCGATATTCTTAATCCGTTTTTGTCTGAAAAAAAAATCTGAGCTAAACAGTATCTATCAAATCGGCATTTTAATTTCTTGTAAGAAGAACGCGCATAGAAACAGAAAAAAAAATCACAGAAAAAAAACCCGCAAAGGTTCTTTTCGTTTCAAACCATACTCTCAAACTCTCGCCCCATTTCTCCCTAAAACAAATCATGTTCAAGTGTCAGGTTGCACGAGGAATCGTTCCAGTCGACAAAGCCCAGCTGCCAGACATCCGGTCCTGTTTACTGTCCAGCTTTGTTATTATTCACATCACCCAACTTAAATGTATCAGAAGTGGAAGAAACACCTTGACACTGATATCAATGAGCAGGTGACATCAGAAAGAAAGCCCAGGAGCATGCAAACACGTTTTTTTTTCCATTTTTGATGGGAGTAATATGTACCATCCAATAACACCATAAAAGGTATATAAAAAAATAAGGGGAAAAGAGCGCACACAAAAATACATTTGATGATACATATAATACGTCAAATGAAGGTAATATGTAGAATGGGGATAACACATAGAATCTAACAAACATCACCAAAGGTCTGAGAGTCAAAAATTGTCTGGTGAGAGTGATCTGCATCACCTAACATTTGCCATCCACTGGACTAAATCTGAAGCCATGATCTTTCAGCTGTCAAACAAAAAGACGATGAAGATTACATACGCCACAAACGACCCCATGCCAAAAGTTTCTGTTGGTCTCAATGCACTCAAAACACTTCTAATAGTAAACAACCACCTTACCACAATCCTTCGCCCTGTTGACCTCGTAATCACTTTGAATTCATGTTGTTTCTCAGACAGACTCTAAAACCAAACAGACGGTGGTGTGACTGATTGTACACCAATGCAATCATCCTGCACAGGCCTCTTCACTGGCTATGCGGGGAAAAGGAACCCACGCTGTTCTTACGGATGGATCGCTGATCCTTTTAAGAGATTCACCGAAGCTTTCATGAACATGACATCACGTCCGAAGACTGAAGTTTTGGGTTTCATATTGTTGATCTAATATTTCCACTCACCCTGTCTGCATCACCGTTGAAGTTCCGGTATTCCCTCTTCCTTTCCCCGACCCCATGCTTTCCGTTTTAACCGAGTCAAGCCGTCTCACCACACCTGTACTATAGTCTAAAACCCCTCTGACTCCCTTTCCTATCTTCTGTACACTGCCATTCACTGTAAGGCCGTGTGACGGACTGTTTTTCATCCGGTCACAAAGTTTCATGTGCGACCGTGCTTACAGGAAGGTAGTTGTCCGGAAGTCGGTTGCAAAAGTTAGCTGACTGCTACTCACCGGCGCATTGCTATAAGCCGGGTGAGTTGCACCGGTTAGGCAGTCTCTGCAGTGATTCCGGCAATACAAGTCACAGAAGGCCGAAGAGGGACTCAGCTGTTTGCTGGTAGCAGTCAGGTATTTATCATTGAATGTTTATTTATTAACAAACTAAAACTGTATTCCCGTTTAGGAGCGACTGAAACTTCCTCAGCGCTCTTGTGAAGGTTTTATTTTAAAAAAAGAAAGTATTGTTGTTCTGTTATCCTATGACTTGATAGGGTAACAAAACGAAATTGTTTCGGAAAATGTGAATAGATGAAGTGAGTGTTATAAGAAGTGGTCTTCAGAAAAAAAGAAAAAAGATTTTGTTTATTTTGTGACTTAACTGGCTATGAACTTCATGATGAAAAAAAAGTGTCTATTCTAATATGGTTTGCAAGAAGATGGAGAGTTTTGATGCTATGGATAATAAGCTCCCAGAGTGAGCGACAGACTTTTGTTTTTCATTCTGATGTGTGATGTGTTTACATGGGTATCAATATATGTGTTGTTAAAACAAAAGTGTGGTGGAAATCTTTCCCTTGCATATGAAGCTGTTGAACTGAAGTGAAGTGAGCGTTCTTGTGTTACAACAAAAGAAATGAACATTTCCTGAATTGATAAAAGACATGGTGATTATATGAAATGAATTGAACATTCTTGTTTACAAGAAAGCAAATGAACAGTGTAGAAGTAACGAAAGACATTTATAGTTTGAAAAAATAATCATCAATTGTGTAATGAAACTATTGTGTGTAATGAATTGTATTCATGGTTTATTGAAGAGGATCCAGATGGAAATCCTTTTCCCTAATTTGGAAGACTAGATTATGAAAGGTTTATGTGGAAATCCTTTCCCCAATTTGGAAAACTAGAGTCTGAAAGGTTTATATGGAAATCCTTTCCTGTGCAATGTTATGATTCCGGAAAAGGGAATGTTGTAGTGTAATGATTCCGGAAAAGGGAATGTTGTAATGTTATGATTCCGGGAAAAAAATATTGTAATGAATATGAACGAATATGCTGATATGTGGCTCAAGTTCTAGTGAAATATAATGTGGCTAATGAATATGAAGATAGTTGTGATTGCAATGAATAGTGGCCATGATAATCAAGGTAGTTAATCAGTTGCCCCAGGTTGATAGTGTTCCCTGGACTGACGGGGACTGGCTGCTACCGGGTTAGGGCCGGGGCCATAGCTGTGTTGACGCTCCGTTCTCCACCTGTTTGCTGCTAGTGTTGAGAGGCCGGCCTGAGCGCCGACAATTGCCCTACCTGCCACTGCGCCCGTGACCGACCACTGTTGGGCCAGTGGGTTGGAGACGTCGCTGCTGGTGAGCCAGGACGTCGCTCCTTTTGTGCCAGCGACCTGCGTCCGAGGCCGTCGCTGTGTGTGTGTGGTGTGTGTGCCACAGCTCTTGGTTGGTGTTGAGCCACAGGTGGTGTGTGTGCCACAGCTCTTGGTTGGTGTTGAGCCACAGCTCTTAGGTGTTTGAGCCACAGCTCGTAGGTAAGACTGTCACCGTGTTGCCGACGGAGACGCCACGAATGTGTTAGTTTTCTTTTCCTTCTTTCTTCATTGTGAGCCACAGCTTCGAAGAGACTCTGTCAGACTTGACTCGTCGCTGCCGCCGTCATCATCGTTGGACCCGGCAGTTTTGATAGCTATAATTGTATTGACTTGTTGTGTGTGTACACCTGATGGTGGGTGTACCAACCTATGTTTAATTGGCTCGGGCGGCATAAAAAAAAGAAGTGTTATTTTGTTGCCTGGCTGTCCATGTTCGGATGAGTGGGTGTGTGTATGTGAATTAGAAAAAGTCGTGCGTGCATCCATAATTCTGAGTGAGTCAGACTTCCACTTTTCACTTTTCACTGAAAACGCCGAACGATCTGGTATATATATTTTAGAGACCAGTAGATATTCTATTCACTTAATTTCAGTCGGTAAACGTATTCGGTACGAATGGAACCACACAGATTACCTTTCAAAAAGCCTACGCTATGCTTTAAGAGCTAGATGACATCGCCAAATGATGAAATGGTGAGACAGCTTGTTGTGTATTTGTATAGAGGCTTTAAACAGCCAAACTCTGTATTAGCTTAAGTTGTTTACATCATCTACGGAAATGTATTGTGTAACAATATTCTGTATATCCCCCTTCTAAGAGGTTCTGGCCTTTATGAATAAAATTTCTTCTTGTCTTGTCCCTCTCTCTCTCCCTAATGTGTGCGTGTGTGTGTGTGCGTGCGTGCGTGCGTGTGTGTGTGTAGAAGTTTGTGCTTTTGTTTGAGTGCATGCATGTCTGTGTGAGCGTGCGGGTATGTGTGTGTGCGCGTGCGTGTGTATGTGTGTCTGTGTGAGTATGTGAGTGCGCGCGTGTGTGTGTGTGCGCGCGCGCGCGTGCGCGTGTGTGTGTGTGCGCGCGCGCGCGCGCGCGCGCACGCATGTGCGTGCGTCCGTGTGTGAAGTGCATGTTCAATGTAGTAACTTTGAGTGACTCGAAACCTCAGAACCATCAGTGATATTTTCCTTTATATTTCCCCGAGCTCCCTACCCAATTTCAAAACTCCTCACATCCCACACCCTCTCTCTCTCTCTCTCTTCTTTCTTTCTCTTCTCTCTCTCTCTCTCTCTCTCTCTCTCTCTCTCTCTCTCTCTCTGTGTGTTTCTGTGCGCACATGTCTGTATGTAACTGCATAACACAGACATGTACTGCATTCATACAATATCTTAGTAGGTCACAACTTTGCAGAAAACATTCCAAGTGGATGCTGGCAGACGAAGGATGATCATGAAATTACCAAATATCATACCATATGAAGTGTCACATTCTGAGTTCTTTATCAGACTTATTTTATGCAGGTCTAAGCTGCCTCAGAATCCATATCAATCATGTAGATCAAGCCCATTTCTTTTATTGGGTGACTTGAATGGCCATTCTCCACAGTGGGGAAGTAACTGCACAAATTCTCAAGGGAAAGTTCTTGAAGATTTTATATCGGATCATGATCTCTGTCTTCTGAATTCAGGCTCAACGACCTTTTGTTCTCCTTCTGGTTCTTTGACTCACTTGGATTTGTCCATTTGCGACCCTTCCTTATTTTTGGACTTGGCAGGTTCATTCGGACCTAAGCGGGAGTGATCACTTTCCGATTTTTATTTATTTTACAAAGCAAATGCAGGAGTCCCCTCGGGAAACATGGAAGTTTCGCTCTGCAGATTGGAGTCTTTATCAGCAACAGATTTTAAGTAGACTGCCTATGAATCTGTTGCAGAGTTATGATGATCCTGTTTTGCAGTTCACTAAAGTGATTGTAGAGAGTGCTAAGGAAGCTATTCCCAAGTCGCGTGATAAACCAAATGATGTTAAGACCCCTTGGTACGATAAAGAGTGCAAAACTTTGAAGGGTAAGAGAAAGGGTGCTCAAAGACTTTTTGCTAGGTTTCCTATGGTGGGGAACAAAGTTAAACATCAGGCGTGTAGGGCTAAGTGTCGGTATACTTTTAAAACTAAGAAGAAAGAATCTTGGAAAAAATTTTGTTCAAATCTGTCCTTTAAGGTCAATTCAAGGAAAGTCTGGAAACTAATCCGTAAGATTAAGGGAAAGTCGGTTACATCAGTTATAAAATGTTTGCAAGTAAACGGATCGATTATTACTAATAAAAAGGAGGTTGCTAACTTGTTAGCTGTTACTATCCATCAAAATTCGTCAGCTGATCATTATTGCAAGGAATTCCAGCGTATCAAAAGATCAGCAGAGTCAAAATCTTGTTCCTTCGTGCCAGATAGTTCTGAGGATTACAACTGCGTTTTCAGCATGGATGAGTTAAAGGACGCCATTTTGAAAGCCAACAACTCAGCTCCTGGACCAGATGACATTCATTATCAATTTATTCAACATTTGCCAGCTGAGGGTTAAAGGTGGTGTTGTCTCTGTTTTCCACCTTCTTGGAGAGAGGCGGTTGTTATCCCTATTCCTAAACCAGGGAAAGATCATTCGGATCCTAACAACTATCGTCCTATAGCTCTCACTAGTTGCTTATGTAAAACTATGGAGAGAATGGTATATTCTCGATTGTTATGGCAGTTAGAATGTCTGGGGGCCTTAGATGTTTCCCAGTGTGGATTTCGGAACAACCGCAGTACTACTGATCACCTGGTTCGATATGAGTCTTTTATCAGGAATGCTTTGATTAATGGAGAACATGTAGTTTCTATTCTTTTTGATTTAGAAAAAGCTTATGACACAACATGGCGGCATGGAATTCTTCAGGATTTGAAGGCACTTGATTTCAAAGGTAATTTACCAATGTTTATTGCTAATTTTTAGTCTAACAGGCATTTCAGTGTTAGACTTCATTCGACCTTTTCGGATCCTTTTGAGCAGGAGATGGGTGTCCCTCAGGGTAGCATCCTTTCTCCACTTCTGTTCAATCTCAAGATTAATAACATCGTCCAGTCAGTAAAGTCTGGAATTGATAAGTCATTATTTGTTGATGACTTCTCCATCTCTGCCAAGGGGAAAACTTTGGCTGCAGCTGAGCGTCAACTTCAGTTGTGTGTTAATCGTGTTCAGCAGTGGGTTACTGAAAATGGATTTAAGTTTTCAGCTACTAAGACAGAGTGCATTCATTTCCATAGGAAAAGATCTCAGGTCTTAGAACCAGCTATCAGTCTCAATGGTCAAGTAATTAAAGTTTCCAAACAAGTGAAATTTTTGGGGGTTATTTTTGATAATAAGCTTTCTTTTTTGCCTCACATTAAGTACATTAAACAATCTTGCCAGTCAGGTTTGAATGTTTTGAAGGTTATTAGTCACACTGATTGGGGTGCAGACAAGCGAACTTTGTTGCGATTGTATCGGGCTTTGGTGAGACCAAAGCTAGATTATGGGTGTGTGGTATATGGTTCTGCACGAAAATCTTACCTCAAAGCTCTTGATCCAATTCATCATCAAGGACTGCGGATTGCTCTGGGAGCATTTCGCACATCTCCAAAAGAGAGTTTGTATGTTGAATCTGGTGAACCCCATCTGGAGCTAAGGAGGTTGTGTCTTTCCATGAATTACTATCTGAAACTGAGGGCTAATCCAGAAAACCCTGCCTATGATATTGTCATGAACCCGCCTTTTAGAGCCAAATATGATCTAAAGCCAAATGAGATTCCTCCACTGGGTATTCGTATTTTGCCCCACTTCGGGGCACTGGCATTGACCTTGATGCTGTTGATGACGGTCCATTACAGACTGATGTACCTCCCTGGAAAGTCGCCAATCCAGAGATTAATTTATATTTAACTCAATTTCGAAAGGAGGTCACCTCGAGTGCTGCATATAAACAACTTTATCTTGGGCAATGTGAACTTTATAAAGATTTTATCAAGATTTTTACAGATGGTTCTAAAAAAGGTGAGAGGGCTGCAGCTGCCTTTGTGTGTGATAACAATTTTCAGGAGCCTACTTTGTTAAGATTGCGGGATTGGTCGTCTGTTTATACTGCTGAACTGAAGGCTTTAAATCTGGCCCTCAGTGCGGTGTCCAGGTCAGATCAGAATGATTTCCTTATTTTATCGGATTCATTGTCGGCATTGTCGGCTTTATCGACAAGAGAAGTTTCACATCCAATTTTGGCTGATATTCATGATCTTCATACTCAGCTTGTCTCTTTGGGAAAGCATATAGTTTTCTTGTGGGTCCCCAGCCACATGGGAATCTATGGTAACTCAGTGGTGGACAAAGCAGCCAAACAAGCTCTCGGTGCAAGTCTTTCCAGGAGGCCTATGCAGTTTGTTCCTCACTCTGATCTACGGCATAAATCTAGTTTGTATTGTCGTGAACTGTGGAAGAGTGAATGGTGTAATCAAATTCATAATAAATTGTCTAAAATTTGCCCAGATTTAACCAATCCTTTCCCATCGGTGGTACGTAACCGTAAAGAGGAATCGGTTTTGTCACGGTTACATATTGGGCACAGCTATATAACGCACAGTTGGATACTCAGAAGGGAAGACCCCCCATGGTGTGTTGCGTGTGACAGCTTGTTCAGTGTTAATCATTTTTTGACAGAATGTGCTGATTTGATGTGTATCAGAGAGAAGTTCTTTTCCACCAGTGATTTATCAGTTCTTTTTCGTGAGATTTCAGTAGATCTTATTTTTTCTTTTTTGAAAGAGGTAAACTTATTTTATAAAATATAGTGTTTTAATAATGTATACAGGTGTCGTCGGAGTTGAACAGATAATTGTGCTTTTGTCCTCATAAATTTTAAGCGATGTGTTAATACTAGTGTGGGTATTTGTATCTAGAGACTTAGATATGATAGCTGAGGTCCTGATTTGGCTCCTAGTAGTCCGCTGGACCCTATAAACACTAACTAACTAACTAACTAATCTCTCTCTCTCTCTCTCTCTGTTCAAATTTTCCGGTCGATTGGGGACCGTATATCTGATTATATTCCCACCACACATTTTTCACTTGCACATGGGTACTCAAGCTACAGGAACATAGTCTTATATAACTGCATGAAAGATTTTTAAAACATATCCTTGGTTAACAACAGACCTCATAAACAAAACAGTGAAATCATATTCCTGACAGCCATTAATCACTCAAAGTCATTTTCTGGCAAACAAAAGGAAGCATCTCCGTGAACACACACACACACACACCACACACACACACACACACACACACACACACACACACACACACACACACACACACACACACACACACACACACACACATCACACACACACACACACACACACACACACAACACACACACACACACACACACACACACACACAACACACACACACACACACACACACCACACACACTCAAACCACACACACACACACACACACACACACACACACACACACACACCAACAATAACAAACTCTAGTGCACACACGTGTGCGTGCGCCGCGCGCGCACACACACACACACACACACACACACACACACACACACAACACACACACACACACATGCACAGACACACGTGCACACTAACAAAAGCACACACTTTTATACACACACACACACACACACACACACACACACACACACACACACACACACGTGCGTACCCGCATGAACCACTCACGAGAGAGAGAGAGAGAGAGAGAGAGAGAGAGAGAGAGAGAAGAGAGACAGACGACAGAAGACAGACAGACAGACAAGACAGACAGAAGACAGACAGACAGAAGAAGAAGAGAGAGAGAGAGAGAGAGAGAGAGAGAGAGAGAGAGAAAGACAGAGACAGAGACTGCGAGAGGCAGACAGAGAGAGAAAGGATTCTTTGAAATCAATAATTATAGTCTTACTGCTGGTGGTGTATATAGCCTGTCCCTCTGCACACACCAAGTGAACTCAAATACTATAACTCAACTGAATCCAGCTCCTTCAAGGTTCAGTCTCCTTAGTCAGCAGTACAATGGACACCACTGGCAGTATTATGAATAGCGATGTTAGGTATGATCAGATCCGACAACTTAAACAGGCCCACAATATGATTGTGGAGATTGGCGATCCTGTTTTGATTGTGTTCGGACTATTTGGGAATTTTATGATCATGCTGATCATGCTTCGTCTTCCGGCCTCCACTTCTAGCGTTTTCTTCCAGGTTCTGGCCTGGTCTGACCAGCTGGTGCTGGTAAGAGGCCCACTAAGGAACTTTATTCACAGACATACCAATCTGCGACGCTTTAAACATCTCGGTTCCTGGCAGTGTAAGGTGTCCAATATGATTGAGAAAATAACCCCAGTTTTATCTGCATGGATGCTGGTGGCACTCGCCATGCTAAGAGCAGCTTCTGTCCTGTGGCCACTTCGCGTCAGTGTTGTGTGGACGAAGAGAATGTCGCGATTTACTGCTGGTATCATGGTCGCTGTAATCTTTCTGATCAATTCTCACATTCTCTATGGAATTGGTATTAAATCTCTTCCTCGGAGATGCTCAATCAAGGCGGTATCAATAAAGTACACTCGGTTCTATGTCTTAGTCTGGCGGTGGATGGTCATAATCGAAAATTCCCTTTTACCTGGTCTATTGCTAGGGGCCAGCAACAGTGTCCTTCTCTGGACACTGGTCAGGTCAGTCAGGACAAGCACGCATCTTGTACAAAAAGCCACCCAGGATTCCAGACAACAGAAACTGACTTCATTGACTGTCACCGTGATTGCTACAAGTATTGCTTTTTTCCTCCTGACAGCACCAGTTACAATATGCATGGCCACAGCTATGTATGTCAACTATCTTGACCCGATTCTGAAAGCACAATATCATGTCATCAAAGCAGCCAGCGCCACTATGTTGCGTTCCAACAGCGCCATCAACTTCTACGTGTATTGTCTAACAGGCTCCAGGTTCAGAGCAGAGTTTAAGAAGATAATGTTCGGTTTTTTTGGTCTGTTCTGTGTGAAAAAAAATCGATGACAGCGACGCCTTATAGTGCTGGATTTGCAGTGAACACACTGTTGTGAAGGATAGAGTTATACCTGCCACTGGCTGTGATTCTCAGTGGGCCATCCACTGCTGCAAGATGGTCACACTGCCAACATGAAACTAACGCTGTCTGTATGTCTGTTATAAAACCTTAGTCATATGAAATCTACGAGTTGCATTCCTCATCTCAGTCTTGCTCAGAAAAAGATAGAATTCACACAATAAAAATATAACAGAATAAATGAATGACTTCTCATTTGAGCTCACACTTTAAGAGTCAGTAAATCACAATAAATAAACATTTCCCTTAAAATCACATTGCACGTTGTATTGTTACAGATTCGTTCACTCATCGTCATTCTTCGAAGTTGATCTACATATTTTTTTTATTTTGGTGTGTAAACCTTCATTTAAGGTTAATTTCCTGAACGACGTATCCACAGACTTGGTAATTCGGAGATCTCTACAGAGTCCCAGAATATTTTTTTTTTTAATGCAAGAAGCTTCCAGAAAATGTCACATGACTGTTCCGAACAGTTCGATTGGATATAACAAATCCTCGTTCCCATTCTTCCTGGAAAGTTCCATGAATTTTGATTGGCTGTACAACGTCATGATTCTTGAACATTCTAGAATATTCATCATCTTGACTGGCTGTGCTGCACTATGCTTCTGAAACTGTTTTTTTATAAACTGATTAATGGGGCTTGGGGATGGCGATGGGGTGTGAAAATGAGACTAGAATGCGATTTGTGAAAGTATTTGAGAGAGAGCGATCTAACCAAATGGGGAAGTCATCTCTCTTTGGGAACCATTTTGACAGTCAAATCTGATTGATTTTTAAGTCTTCTGCTATCAGTTGACTTTTTAAACTTGTTACCAGAGTCCGTCTTTATTCTTTTTGGATGCAATTAACAAGAGATTCAATTGACTGCTTAAGAATCTACTTCTGAAATTGTTTTCAACCGATCACAAAAAAAACTTTAAAAGTAACGAGTATGACAGTCATGGCGTACTCAGAGCCACCCAATTACAGCATACAGGATTTTATATTCATATTTTAACTGGCACGACCCGATTGAGAATGGACAATTTCATGTCTTCCGTGCGGTCAGTGGAATCCTGTCATGCTCCAATAGCGCTGTCAACGTCTACTTGTATTGTCTTACAGGTTCCAAGTTCAGAGAAGAGTTTAAAACCATAGCATTTGAGGCTTTGGGCCTGTTCTGTAGGAAAAGAAGTCAACGCCAACAATGCCATCTAGTGCAGGATTTGCAGTAAACACACTGTTGTATGGGATAGAGTTATACCTGCCACTGACTGTGATTTAGACCAGGCTGTCCACTGCTGTATGGTGATCACATTCCCTAAGTGAAACTAACGTCATCTATAATATTTCTGTCATAAAGATTTAAGCAATAAAAAATGTACAAGTTGCCTTCTCTAACTTAATCTTGCTTCGATATAAAATCCACGATGCACGTTTAAATGCATAGATATATGAATTATCATATTAGTGCATGCGTTCAAGAAAGTCATTTAATGACAATGAATAATAAACATTTTTCTTAAACTCGCAGAATCGGTTTTCTTATTACAGATTCATTTACGACTTGTCATTTGCTACTTTTGATCTACGCATTTGAATTTTTGCTCAAGATGTTTTAAGTTTCACGCAACTGTTAAATGACTTATCCACAGACTAGGTAATTATTTTGGAGGTGTCTTTAGAGTCCCAAAACAGTTCCGAAAGTGCAAAAAGCTGCCCAAAATTGTTTCTTGAATGTTCCAGGGATTTTGACTGGCTACGGTACGTCATGGTTCAAGATCCATCTTGAAAGTTCCATGAATTTTGACTGGGTATATCTCATCATGATTTTGGAATTTTCCGGAATATTCCATGCTTCTTTACTGGATGTACTGCAATATATTTCCTGAACTTTTAGCTTCATAAACTGTGACAAATCAGGGTTTGGAGTTTTGAAGAATGAGATAAAAACGCAGGAGTGTCTGAGAGAGAGGGAGAGAGAGAGGGGGAGAAAGAGAGAGGGAGGGAGAGATCTAAGAGAGTGGAGTTATTTTGTCGGTGATATTTAGTCTGATCTGTGTCAATAGTGTCATAATTGTCATGCGTGGTCTCTCACTCCTGTCAAAAATGTTCAAGCGTGAGGGAAGAAAAAAAACACACTATCGACTCTCGGGTCGTTCCTGACACAGGCATGCACGGCAACGACAGTCCTCAAAGAAACTGGACAGATGATCAGCTGACACATGGACACATAACAAAGACATACCTCATCTGATTGGGACAGATGATCAGCTGACACATGTAGACATAACAAAGACTTCATCGGATTGGGACAGATGATCAGCTGACACATGGAGACATAACAAAGACAGATTTCATCAGCTGACACATGGAGACATAACAAAGACAGACCAACTGATTGGGACAGATGATCAGCTGACACATGCGGACATAACAAAGACAGATCTCACAGAAATGGGACAGATAAACAGCACACACAATGAGACGCACCGAAGATAGACTTAAAATAAATGGGACAGGTACATATGCATGTTATGAATGTGCATGTGTGTGTGTGTGTGTGTGTGTGTGTGTGTGTGTGTGTGTGTGTGTGTGTGTGTGTGTGTGCCTGTGTCTGTGTGTGTGTCTGTGTGTGTGATTGTTGTTATTATTGGTGGTGGTGTGTGGTGGTGGTGTGCGTGCGTACATGCGTACATGGTGCGTGCGTGTGTGTGTGTGTGTGTGTGTGTGTGTGTGTGTGTGTGTGTGTTGGTGAGTGTCTGCTGATGTTTGTGAATTCATTTCAACTCGTTATAGAACGTGAGTTCTTCCATTCACTGACTTCACCTGACCCGACACTTTTTATTGTGTCATGAAGAAGTCAGCATGCAGTCTTCACACAGGCTACACTGGAGCCTACATGTGTTTCTGTGCACATCTACACCATGAGACAACGAAGACAAAAAGCATGCACACACCATCACACATAACACTGGAGCCTACATGTGTTTCTGTGCACATCTACACCATGAGACAACGAAGACAAAAAGCATGCACACTCCATCACACGTAACACTGGAGCCTACATGTGACTCTGTCCACACCCGCTCCACAATACAATGAAGAAAAGCTGCAAAAGAGATGGGTTTCACTATATAATGCAGAAGAAGCATTCATTTTTTTCTTCCTCGTACGCGTTTTGATCCCAAACTGGAATTTACATGAGGTCAAAATGGGGATATCCAAGTTGTTTTGCTTCTTATGATTCTCAGTCACGAGGTGGTGTTGTCTTTCCTGACAACAATTCCGAATTCAAAGTAAAGAATACAAAGAAACTGACGTTACAAAAATGTTTTGTCTCTACTCACAATCATGGGAAAAGAATTCCTCTTTGTTAATGTGTATGGGCCAGACAAAGATAGTCTGCAGTGTCACGACGGATTAGAACAACACATGACTCAAGCTGGATATTCAAGCTCCAGCATTACAGAAGACTGAAATCTAGTACATACCTGGACTGGGGGTATTAAAAAGCTGGGTATAAGGTAGAAGACATTAGTTCAAGCCTAGGCCTCATGAATATGTGGCGAAAATTAAAACCAGAGATTAAACGTTTCACTTGGCATAGGCCTATCCCTCTACAACAATATCAGTTCAGTTTTTTTTTCTTGTACCTGAAACGTTTATTCATCAGTACAGGAGGTTGGCAGACACCCTGGATCAGAACAGGCCGTTCCATGATTGTCCTAAAACTAGTATTTGGTAACAATAAAAACGTAATACATCCTGGAAGTCTGACAATCATTCACCTATCGACAAAGTGCATCCATGGACTTGATGAAGAAACCACGTCTGGAACTGAGGATTATGCAAATTTACTGTACGGTCAGAATGAGATTTTTTCATCACTATCGATTAAATTCGATTCACTATATTAGATCAACTCTTCACAAATGCATTGTTAATTAAAGTAAGGTCTAAAACAATATCGTACGCTACGATAAAAAAAGCAAGAGAACCGAGAAAGGAGACAACAGGGAAAACCAATACCTATGCTGGACAGAAGTACTGCTTTATTATATCAAGAAAGCAAAACATTAGAAGACTGTAAGTTACAACTCACTGACATCAGAAAAAAGGGCGGGTAGGGTTTCATGGGCTAAATGGGTATCTGATGGGACAAAGGTCTCCAAGTAGTTTTGAAAACTAAAAAGAAACACCTCATTAATAAACATATGAAAAAAATTCAAGGAAAAAAATTATTTGAATCAGACAAAATTCTTCACGAAGTATAGATGTTCTACAAAAACATATACAAAAGACAAGATGTGTATAACTGTGATACATTTGATGCTGCTGGTGAGATCCTAAACTTTTGTCTAAGAAAGAATCTGATGGTCTTAAAGGTGAAATCTTACCAGAAGAGGCAAAAAAGCCAAATCTCTCAAAATGATGAGAAATAAAGAGAGTCCAGGCACAGATGGATTTTCGGTAGAGGTTTGAAAACGTTTTCATACAGATTAATGAACTCAATTATAAATCAAGAGTTTCATAATGACGTACCCGTCATTAACACAAACAGAAGGAATAATAATCTGTATACCAATGGACAGCAAAGCCGGAGAGTATTTACAACACTTGGTGACCTTTATCACTGCTAAACGTTGTTGATAACCTTTGTTCATGTTGCATTGCTAGTCAACTTAAAACTGTGTTACGATCTCTCGTGAATGAAGATCAAACCATTTCATGTCAAACAGATATGTAGGAGACACTATTCCACTGATTTGTTGTATGATTCTCCGTTTGCTTGGACGACTCCTTTGTATAGACTGTGAGAAGGTGTTCGATTCTGTTCACTTGTTCCTGGTGAGTCTTGAAAGTGTTTGGTGTTGAACCTTTTTATCTGCAAATGGGTTACTATCTTTAGTAACACTATCGTAACATCCGCTGTAATGTGATTGGTAATGCTTCTTCGTGGTTTCCGCAGGGAGGGGGCGTCAGAGTGACCTCCATCTCCGTATCTGTTGGTGTAATGTACTGAGACGTTTGGGACGACGATTTATTAAAACCAATTTATCAGTTCACATTGGTTATAGCACAGCCGACCGCAACGGACCACATCAGGGCTGGCACCTCGGCGATGTCTCCAAACAGAAAGGAAAAAAATATCAGACGAGTAAACATAAAGGGAACAGAGGTCAATATCGCACAGTTTACAGATACACGGATGATAGATGGTAATAGCCGTTCATTTGAACAATGTATAATTTATCTCTAGATACATTTAGATATTTTATCAAGTCATAAAAAACACAAGATGACAGAAAACAAGTAACCCCAGACAGTGGTGACACACTTCTAATGTCACCCAGTTATGACATTCTCTACAGTGTTACACGCTGTTACCAGCAGATACCTCATGATGTAACACAGGACAGCGGTGACATGCCGCACATTTCATTCAGACATGACATTTTCTACCGTGTTCAAAACTGATATTAACGGAGACCTCATGATGTGATTCCATATGCGACACGCCCCACCTTTCACATTTCACTCAGGTATGATTTTTTCTACACTGTCACTGACTGATACCTCATGACGTCACACAAGACAGTGGTGACACACTCCAATTTCACTCAGTTATGACATTCTCTACATTGTTACAAACGGTATTAAAAGATACCCGATGAAGTCACTCTAGACGTTGTGATGCGCGCCACTTTTCACTCATATACGAGTTCTTCACAGTGTCAAGGACTTTTATCAACAGACACCTCAACACATCACTCCTGACAGTATGACAGGTGTCACATTACACTCAGGTGTGACCTTCTCTAAGGTGTTACAAACTCGCATTAACAGATATCTGATGATATTACTCCAGATAGTGAGACACGTACCCCATTTCACTCAGTTAAGACATCCTCTGTTGTGTCACAAAGTGGTATTAACACGTGCCGCATTACACTCAGTTATGACGAAGATAAGTGATTGCTCGTTCATTCTTGTTGTCCTGAGTGCTGTTTATCTTGCCTGAAGAGGACCTAACAGGTCAAAACGCGTCGTGTTTTGTCTTGTGATTCGTTTGTCCACGTTGTTCGGCAGAGTCATTCTAAATACTTTTTAACACTCAGTTACGACCTTCTCTCAGGTGTTACAAACTAGCATTAACAGGCACCTCATGGTGTCCCTCCTGACAATGTAATACGCCCCACATTTCATTCAGTAACGACATCCATTATAGCGTCACAGATTAGTAGCAACTCGTGTAACGTTATACTCAGTCATGACATTCTCTGAAGTGTTACAAACTGGTATCAAGAGACATCTCACGATGATACCAGATGACACTGCAAAGTTGCCATACCGCTTGCTCCAGTATGACTACCTATTTCTGAGCTCGCGTCCTTTCTCTCCTTGTATGGATTTTCAAGTGACCAGGAGTCTTGCATTCATGACTGATATCATCTACATGCAAACCATTCTACAGTATCCTCACTGTCGCCTACACTGTCGTTACATGAACATACGAATCGGCCATGATGTTGTGACTGTTGCTGCTCATGACTATTCACTACAGACAATTACTCTACCATAAATCGCCAGTATAAACAATCGTCAGGGTGTATACTCTGAACACAGTAATATCGGAGAACATTCCTTGTCCGCTTTTCACCATTAAATAAGGTCAGTGGAGAATGCCCATCAAAGTGTTAATTTTGAACAAAATCACAACTGCAGATTCTTCTCTCTCTCTCTCTCTCTCTCTCTCTCTCTCTCTCTCTCTCTCTCTCTCTCTCTCACTCTCTGTCTCTCTCTCTCTCTCGCTCTCTCTCGCTCTCTCTCAACTGCAACAGCTACCTTGCCACTTGCCACCACATTTAGAATCAGTCTGGTCATCAAACGAAGCTGTATGAGTTTTCGTGCGTGCGTGCGTGCGTCTATGCAGGCGTGCATGATTAAAACGTGTCAACGTACCATACTCTTGCTTACAACAACTGTGTCAATATTACGTATGTTTAGGGGTGTGTTACAGTGAGCATTACCCGTTCACAACCACAAGAGAGACGGACTTCTCCACAAGTAGGAGGTCATGGACTTTACAGCTTTGGGTAAAGCGAGTCTCAACATTTGTCAGTAGAGGCCTAAACACATACAAGTGACGTAACGTACCTCCGACAGGATTAATGGGATTTTGTCTTTGTTTTCGACCAATGGTTACGTACAATTGGCATGGCACGAACTTTGCAAATAGCCGTTGCATTCAGTCAAATTAAAAACATACAAGCTCTAATATAGATTAACAGACTTCTCTGCCCTGGGGTGGGTCTTTTAGGTGGCCTTCAGCTTCAGAAGAACCAGCCACCCACTATACCAGTCCCAGACCACAGATGAGAGTGGGCACGCGAAGGTACAAGATCTGCAGACATTAAAACAAAAAACCCACTGCTACAGAGCTTCCCTTCTTATCACCCCCCATTACTAAATGGACTGGAAAAAAAAACAGACTACTAGCCTATGTACGCTTTATAATAGCCACCCTCCTCCGAAAAAAAATCAGCATAATTACTCATCGATCAGACTGCATGACACCAGGCAAAACTACTTCGTGTCAGGACTCAATTCGATTCAATGTGCTATTTCTCTCATTCGAAACTGGCATTAATTACACCTAGTTAAATAGCCAGTGTCCATTTCATACTTTGATTTATGACCATCTAGGTTCATAACATGTGCTGAGCGAGGCAGCCAAATATGGAGGAAGTGACCTGTCAAAATGCGCGAACTGCATTTTTGTACTGGCACCTTGATTTTCACAGGGACCCAGTGGACATCATTTAAGTGCAGTGTTATGTGTTCTCTTTTTTTCCATTTCAAAGCAAATTTTGCAGTACTATCTTGAATTCTTTGCAGTTCACAATCAGTTACTTTTTTCAGTTGGAAGACTGTGGAAAACAAAGTTGCATTAATCTACCAAAGATGTTACTGAGGCAGTGATAATGAGCATCGATGCGTTATGAGACGAATATGACCTAAGAGATGCTACACGTCAAAGTTCAAGAAAAGATGAGACCGACACTGCTAACGTGCTAGAGTATGATCTAGTCTTATGCCAAGATACTTCATAGATGTTTTAAATGTAGTATCAGCACCGCCAATATCTGCACACTCACTGGCAACCAGTCTGATGTAAGACGGAATGCCAACAGGCATCAGTTCTGTGTCACCAGGGTTCAACAACAGTTTGTTACTCTTCAGCCAGGTTAAAGCATCACTGATACATAACTGAATATCGTTCTGTACAGAACAAAAACCTTCACGTGAAGTGCTTTTAGACAGCACATTATCATCTGCATATTTGTGGAGATCTCAGTTATGAGCAGCAGTTATGTCTGACGGTGCCTACGTGTTTAGAGTAAACAAGACAGATCTTAGCACTGTTCCCTGAGGCACATTAAATAAAAGGGGGCTTGAAGCAGACTAAATCCGGTCAGCAAAGATTGACTGGGTCCAATCACTGAGAACCGTTGCAAGAATGTGCCCTGAATACATAAAGTTAACTGTAGTCTTTAATCAGAATGAAACAGTCAAGCGTGTCGAATGCTGCGCTGAGGTCTGGCAGAGCAATACGACAGACAAATCTGTCATCTGTTTTTGTCAAGAGATTATCAATGACACTCAGCACAACAGTTTCTGCGCTGCCACCTTCTCGTATGCCTACTGATTTGTCTTGAGAAGGGAATCTTGCTACAGGTGGGTTTGCATTTGGTTCGAGGCAACCTTTTCAAGTATTTTAGAAATGAAGGAAAGATCAGAAACTTGCCTGTAGCGTTTGAGATTATTTGGATCCATTCCAGTCTTGTTCAAACATGGTGTCACAAAATAATGGTTAAACTGTGAGAAAACTGTCAGAACAAAGAGAGCCGTTCACAAGGGAAATAGTTGTTAATAGAAAAAGTCCTGAAATACACTGTTCTGTAAGTGAATTGAGGGTGGGATTTAGAGAACAGCCTTTGGTAAATGATAGAGTAACAAGTTTAAGGACCTCAGCATCAGTAACAGGCTCAAAATGACAAAATATTGATCCACTAAACTTTTTTTTTCGCATGAACGACTGTCCCGTTCATCGCAAATACTGGCTATTTCTGAAGAAAAATGGAGACAAAATGCTGTGGCAAGTCAAAACCATATTAGTGGGAAGTTGTTTGGGTCTACTTCCACGCATCTGTTCATTACACACAGAAAAGAGTCAGCCTGGCTGCCGTATACCTCTGTCCTGGCTGGCTGGACACAAGACCCAGCAGTTGTAAACAGCTGTCTGTGGTCAACAAGGCGTGCCTTAATGTGTTCAAACATCACTAGCAAATGATATAAAACAAATCCAAAATGATAAAAAGATATTCGTAAAGGCTGACAAAACGAGCAATTTTTACAAAATGGAACCAAACGAATACTCTCAACTCTTAAACAAAAACATCCAGAAAAACTACAAGAAAGCTGATAAAACTACACATAGCAACATCCGCAAAAAAGAAAAAGAGCTTGCACATCGCATGGAGTTAAGTGATAGGGTAGAGACAACAGCAACAAAGGAGGCCTTCATAACACTTAAAGACCACAAGCCTAACTTCCAAAACAACCCAACATGTAGACTAATAAACCCATCTAAATCCGAACTGGGCAAAATAAGCAAGAGAATTTTGGAAAAGGCTATAGAAGATATAAAATCAAACACCGAATACAACCTTTGGAAAAACAGCTATGAAGTCATACAATGGTTTAAGAAACTCAACAAACAGAGAAATACAATGTTCATTACATTTGACATAGTAGACTTCTATCCATCCATAGATGAAGAACTACTCAACAAAGCTTTGAAATTTGCCAACAAATACACAAATATAACAGAGTCAGAAATGGAGATTATTTTCCACACCAAAAAAACCTTACTCCATAGCAGAAATGAAACTTGGATTAAAAAAACGAGCAAAAACTCCACATTTGATGTAACCATGGGATCGTATGATGGTGCCGAAACATGTGAACTAGTCGGACTATTCATGCTATCCAACATCCAAAAACAACTTGGAAAACAGGCCGGTTTATACAGAGATGACGGCCTCGCTGCATTAAACAACAATCCAAGAACCATTGAAAACAAGAAAAAAGAATTATGTAAAATCTTTAAAAACCACAACTTAAAAATCACAATAGAAGCAAACAAAAAAGTAGTGAATTACCTAGACATAACATTAGACCTCAATGACCATGTGTACAAACCATACAAAAAACCCAATGACATACCAGTCTACGTAAACATCAAAAGCAACCACCCACCATCTATACTAAAAACAATACCCAATGGTATAAACAAGAGACTATCCAACCTGTCATGCAACGAAAACGCATTCAATGATGCAGCAACAGAATATCAAGAAGCATTACAAAAAAGTGGTTACAATTACAAACTACAATACAGTCCAGACAACAACACGAACAGAATTAAGAAAAATAGGAAAAGAAAGATCATATGGTACAACCCACCATACGATGGACAAGTAAAAACAAATGTAGGAAAAGAATTCTTTAAAATCTTGGCAACATCATTCCCAAAAGAACACAAACTGTCCAAAATATTCAACAAAAACACCATTAAACTGTCATACTCATGTATGCCCAACCTCAAAAACATGATTGATTCATCTAACAAAATGAAAAGCAACATAAAAGAGAAGGGTGCCGAAAGGACATCTTGCAACTGCACTAAAAAAGAACAGTGCCCCCTGAGCAATAAATGTCTTCACAGCAACATTGTATACCAAGCTACGGTAACATCAGAAAATGAAGAAGAAACATATGTAGGGATTACTGAAAACACTTTCAAAACCAGATACGCAAACCACAAACAGTCATTCAAAAATGAAAAATACAAAAATCAAACAGAGCTGAGCAAATACATCTGGAGACTCAAAGATAAAAAAATAGACTACAACATATCATGGAAAATCATAAAAAGAGCAACACCATACAACAATATTTCAAAAAGATGCAATCTATGCTCCACAGAAAAATGGTTAATATTATGCAAACCACACTTAGCAACTCTGAACACAAAAGTAGAAATTGTAAACAATTGCAGGCACAAGTGGAAATCTTTGCTAGCACATTCCACCTGAACAGGCCCCAATAAGAACCACAGGCCGCACGTGCAGCAAATGAGATCCGCCTGCACACACAGAGTTGAAATCAAGTCCCGCACGCCATAAAAGATCGTTGGCGTGCCCCAAAAGACATCCTGAAGATAGCAACGCTAGAAACAAGCTTGTAGATTTTACCACTTCATTTTAAAAATATTTTTTAATATATATATATATATATATATATATATTAAAACTCACACGATGTGTAGACTTGTCGAAGTTTTCTTCCTGGAATTTCTTCGAGACATTTAATGGCAAGTGTGAAATGGACTGATATCTTTCACAGTGCGAGAGATCTTAGTCTCCCTCAACAAGAAGGATGAAGGGTTCTAAGAATTGGATGTCTTTTTCCAAACTGTTCACCAAAGCGTTGTTAACACCCCAGGAAGACAAGGTGCAGACAACTTTGACCTTCTCCAGGCAAAAAAAAAGGAAGTTCGTTGACTGCTACCTGTCTGTGGGATCTACGTCAACCAAATGTGAACTGATTTTACCTGTCTGTATGATGTGTGTCGGCCCAATGTGGGACTGATTCTGCCTGTCTGTGGGATCTATGTCCGCCCAATGTGGGACTGATTCTGCCTGTCTGTGGGATCTATGTCCGCCCAATGTGGGACTGATTCTGCCTGTCTGTGGGATCTATGTCTGCCCAATGTGGGACTTATTTTGCCTGTCTGTGGGATCTATGTCAGCTCCATGGGGGACTGATTCTGCCTGTGGAATCTATCTCGGCCCAATGTGGGACTGATTCTGCCTGTAGAATCTATCTTAGCCAAATGTGGGACTGATTCTCCCTGTGGGATCTATATCAGCCCAATGCGGGACCGATTCTGCCTGTCTTTGGGACCCATGTCAGCTCCATGTTGATTGATGGATCATATCTGTCTGTGGGGTCTATGTCAGCCTAGTGTGGACCGATTCTGCCAGCCTATACGATCCATATCAGCCCAGTTTTGACTTATTCGGCTTCTCCGTGGGATCTATGTCAGCACAGTGTTGACCGATTCAGCCTGTCTGTGGGATCCGTGTTAACCCCCGCAAAGTCGATTGCTGTAAAGTGACGACAGCGAGCTGATCACGGGCCCACAGCTTTGCTCTGATGACGTCATCATATCGACCAGTAAGTGACTGTCATACAACTAAGGAGGTGAGACTTCCGCTGAAAGACACATTATCACAGTTAAAACAATACGCGGGAATCAGACGGTCAAGGATTTTCTTCTCTTTTTTTCTTTTCAATCTCGTCTTTCGTTCCTCTCAGTTGGACTACTCCGTCCCCGTCATTCCGACAACCAAGCACCCTGTCCAGCTGAGATCGTGCCGTAACTGCCCAGCACTGCCGTCCACGAATACATCTAAGGGAAGGGGGGCACAGGGAGTAATCCTACTGCAGCAAGTGCCCCGTCAGTTTACTTGTGCCTCCAAACAGAGATTAGCAGGACCAGCCAGCGACAGCTGTTTTCCTCCAGAAAGCTCATCCGCTGGGTCCTGGCTATCTCCAGAAAGCTCATCCACTGGGTCCTGGCTATCTCCAGAAAGCTCATCCACTGGGTCCTGGCTATCTCCAGAAAGCTCATCCGCTGGGTCCTGGCTATCTCCAGAAAGCTCATCCGCTGGGTCCTGGCTATCTCCAGAAAGCTCATCCACTGGGTCCTGGCTATCTCCAGAAAGCTCATCCACTGGATCCTGGCTATCTCCAGAAAGCTCATCCGCTGGGTCCTGGCTATCTCCAGAAAGCTCATCCACTGGGTCCTGGCTGTCTCCAGAAAGCTCATCCGCTGGGTCCTGGCTATCTCTCGATGAGAAGCATATACAAATACATAAAAACGGAAATTTAAACCGAAAAGATCCACTTACATACATGGGAGAATCTTTCCTCAAAGCAAACAAGGGCACTCAGTGAAGGGGAAACTAAGAATTTTTACACAAACCGGCAGACTGAAATGTGTCTCAAAAATCAAAAGGTGGAACTGTGACAGACGGAGTCTATGGGGGCGTGGGGGCATGAAAAATCCACAAGGATTGAAAATGTACTTGCAGATAATCCAAAGTTTAAAACGCTGGCCGCTGCTCCACAAGACGGAAGGGCTCAAGGTTGAATGCAGGACAGACAAATATGGAAATGATTTCAGAACCTGGGCCCAGATTGCTTCAACTTCCTGACGGGGAGTGCAGCAAATGTAAAAATCAATCCCAGTTCAAATACCTAGCTTCAAAAGGCAGACTGGAGTGTAAAGGTGGGGGTGGGTATGAGAATGAATCCTTCTGCAGTGAGTACTGAACACTGACAACAACTTCACATCTAGTGAAGTCCTTCGAATTTAGTCCTTCGAATGAGACTATAAACCGAGGTTCCGTGTGTGAACGCACGCATAACATCTTGCACACACGTAAAATCCCATCACCAACTTTCGGAAGAGAAGGCCAGTTTGGCCGTTGGTATGGATGACACGTTACACTTTGCATGCACCCTGCGTGAGAAATGGAAAGAATGAAGGAAGTAAGGAAATCGAGTGAACGATATCGGACGACATTGACTGGATGACACGGGAAACGACTGAATGAAGCGTCAGCTGGCAGCTCTTCAGTCGGCACTACCCAGGTAGGCAGCCCGTTGTGTAAACGAGTGTGGATTGTAAAGCGCTTAGAGCTTGGTCTCTAGCCGAGAATAGGCGCTATATAAGTATTCATTATTATAATTATTATCTAGGTTGATCTCTCTCTCTCTTCTCTCTCTCTCCCCCCCCCCCCCCCCCCCATCGACACTATCCTCATTCGTGTGTGTGTGTGTGTGTGTGTGTGTGTGTGTGTGTGTGTGTGTGTGTGCGCGCGCGCGCGTGTGTGTGTGTGTGCGTGCGCGCGCGTGGGTGTGTGTCAATATGCACTCATGTTTGTAGATGCATGGTACTTATTGCAACATTCATCTTCTTATTGGTTTCGTTTATGTTTTCTTTAACCTTTTCTGTATTTGTAAGCGCTTAGGGTTTATGATGTAAGATAAAGCGCCATAAATAATCATTATCATTATTATCATTATTGATTCTTCCTGTCTGTGCGATCCATATCACACTATCCTGACTGATTCTGCCTGTCGGTGAGAACCGTGTCAACCCCTCAAAGTCGACTGCTGCAAAATGACGACAGCGAGCTGATCACGGGCCCACAGCTCCCCTTTGATGACGTCATCACATCGATCACCACGTGACCGACACACATCCAAGGGGTCAGGCTTTGCTGAAAGATAATAATTATCGTAATTAAAACAATATGCGGAATCAAATGGTCATGGATTGTTTTGTTTTGTTTTTTGTTTTCCAATATCTCCTTCCGTAGCTCCCAGCTGGCCTGCTCCCTCCCCGTCATTTCAAACACCAAACACCCAGTCCAACCCAGGTTGTGCTGTGACTGCCCTGCACGGCAGTCCAGGGGAAGCAATCCACCTCAGGTCGCCATGATGGTTCGCACTTTGATGGAACAACCTGTTGTCAGGCCTTGCTGTGACTATACGGACGATGATTCAACTTCTAACATCTTACCTCACCTCTGAAAGACAGTTCCAGAGAAATGCAGACTGATTAATGAATTAAACAAGACTTATCTGTAAGTTGTGGTTTAATTTGGATTATTTAGAGCATAGTGTTGGGAAGGAGCGTTCACATGAGAGATGCTGTGCGCGGGAACATGCTCAGGCCTTCATAGGCGCCAACTAGGTCGGATGATTTAAAAGAAAAGGGGTATGTTAACGACCAATCTGTCGCCCCTGCCCAATTTGTCGCCCGGCGACAGATTGGTCTTCAAACCAGGACCAATCTGTGGCCCAGGCGACAGATCGGTCTCCAACACCAGGACCAATCTGTCGCCCGGCGACAGATTGGGCCCGGGTGTTACATATTTTGATGGGATAGACCTTATAGGGAAGACATCATGATTGAAGAGGGAATATTAGAGCGGATAGAAAAACACAGCGTCACAGCGAACTCCTTTTGAAGTTGGAGTGTTTCTACTCCTGTGGCGGGGTAATAAAGAATTGCGGCCCCTGTAACTCCAGGGTATTAGGGCCAATTCTCTTCTAATTTGGTGTGAGGGTTTATTGTACCAATCCCTTTTGTGATTGTCACTTCTGACCAGGCACCTCTCGCACACGTATTCTTAGTCTAGAAAAAAAAAAACTAGAAACAAAAACAATATAAAAACACTCAGAGTCTGTATTCACATTGAGATAGCATGAGAATTGGCACCATGCCAGCGTAGAAGCTCTTCCAAAAATCCTGTTAAATTTTATTGGTCCCATGCTATCCCGATGTGAATACAGCCCCACGTCAATAACAAAAATGACGTGAAAATACAATTAAACATGAAAAGAAAAAAAGACCACCGTTCAAGAAAAGTAAAAATGGAACATTGAACAAGTCCTTAAAAAAAAGGTCACACATTAAAAGGGGTTTTCGTAAAACCTCCTTCAAAGTCTTTTCTGAAAAAAAAATGGTAAACAGATTTTCAGTCTTCTGCAATCAGAAAAAAAATGGTTATGGTGTGTGTGTGCTAAAACTTGTTTGAAATTCAAGACTGCTTGAATAATCTCCCAAAAGAAAGTCTGGGGAATAAATCACCAGCTGAAGTGTTCACTGTGAGAGCCAACTTTTCCTGTGTGGAAGAAGCAAGGGCAGCTTCCAGAACGGCCAGAGAGAAAATGGTGGGACGCTTTTCTTCCAAAAATAAACCTTCCATTTATAAAATTGGCGAAAGAGTCTTCATCAGGTTTCCACTAAGCAATGCAAAACAGAAACGTGTGCCAATGAAGAGATATATCCTGTAATGAATTGTGAAAGACAGAAATTTGTCCCAGAACAAATATTTCATCCAGTTCCAACAACCAAATGGTCAATGTGTGTGCCAATGGATGAGTGTGGTTGATGTGACGAGCACCACTAAACACAGAGAAAGCACAAAAAAACGCATGGCCACTCGGCAACGGATGAACGCGCTTAAGAGAGACGGTCACAGACAGAAGCATTACGTTCCTCTGACTCACAAAGACCACGTGGAAAACTTGACAAAAGCCAAGATTAAGGTGCTTTTGGATCCAGGCGGTGATGGAAATTGCCAATTCGCAGCTGTTGCACATCAGTTATCTCTCTTTGGAATACATCGGACACGTGAAGCCCTTTGACTTGATGCAGTGAACCATATTGAACAATTTTCTGATGAATACATGAACCATGTTCACGAAGAAGATATTCTTGCATATGTGCGACAGATGCGCTTGCCGTTTCAGTATGGCGACCAGCTAACATTACTGGCGCTAGCCAAACACTATCGTGTGCAGTTTGCAGTTGTTATGGCTCGAGGTTCAGAACTCGCTCATCTTATTTCTCCTGATGGACAATACAATCCAAATTCTTTCCTCCTGACATTAGGGTTTTTGCCCGAACAAAATGGCGAATATTACATGAGCATTGCAGACCTGAAGGACTGGATGACAACCAACAAACTACAGCTAAACGACGACAAGACGGAACTCATGTTCGTGACAAAACAGCCTAACCATCCTTCTCTGCCTTCAACTGTCACTATCAATGACTGTGCTGTCTCTGTCTCCACCTCTGTCCGCAGTCTAGGGGTCATACTTGACCAATCCCTCTCCTTTGAGAAACAGGTTTCAAATATTTGCAAGATTGCCTATTTAGAACTAAGAAGAATCAGCTCTGTACGTCACCTTCTCTCTACAGATGCTACAAAAACTCTCATTTGTGCATTTGTCTTATCTAGAATAGATTACTGCAACTCACTTTTGGCCGGCCTTCCAAAATACCTGATAGAAAGATTACAGCGAATCCAAAATCATGCAGCCCGAGTCGTCTGTAGAGCAAGAAAGCATGCTCACATTTCGCCTCTCCTCCACTCTCTTCACTGGCTATCTGTCTCAAACCGTATCTCGTACAAAATCTCAACTCTCACTTTCTCTGCTCTCTTTGAAAATGGACCTTCTTATCTCTCAGATCTCCTTAAAATCTACACCCCCTCTCGACAACTACGCTCCTGTGCTGACGACCGCCTGCGAATGACTCGCTTCAGGACTACTACTGGTGAAAGATCTTTCTCTTTTCAAGCTCCAGCGACGTGGAACAGACTGCCAGACTGTCTCAGACATTCAGATTCTATCTCTTCTTTCAAGTCTAAACTTAAAACCCATCTATTTTCTCATAATTAGTCAATGCTGTGGGGAGGGGGGGGGGGTACAACCTAACTCATAGCCGTCTGGGCCTTTTCAAAGTAGCGTATGTGTATGTTCTCTATTATATGTATTTGTTGTATGATTGAACGTTATAGAATAAGTTTTTGTAGTGATATTTGAAGAATAAGTGAATGTCACATTGGTAGGATTAGGATTTGTTAGTTATTGTAGTAAAGTATTTGTAGTTGGGTGTAAGGTGTATTATTGTATATGAGAAGGGTGAATGTAGTATGACTTTGTAAAGCGCTTAGAGAAATTCGTTTGATTAAGCGCTATATAAGAAATCATTATTATTATTATTATTGGTCTTCCACCAGATCTTAAAACAAATCTGCTTGCAAGCTTCAGAGAGGCAGAATCTGTCCAATTGCCCCAGCCATCTTCACATCGAGCTGAGTCACCCATGGTGTCTTCAATTCCAGATCAGTCACCTTTGGCGTCTTCACATCGAGATGAGTTACCACTCCCATCTTCACATCAAGATGAGTCACCTTTGGCGTCTTCACATCGAGATGAGTTACCACTCCCATCTTCACATCAAGATGAGTCGCCTTTGGCGTCTTCAGATCCAGATGAGTCGCCACTCCCATCTTCACATCGAGATGAGTCACCTTTGGCGTCTTCAGATCCAGATGAGTCGCCACTCGCATCTTCACATCCAGATGAGTCACCTTTGGCGTCTCCGCAGGAAGAAATACATAGTGATGACGTTCAGAAAGACAGAGATAGCGATGAAGTTCAGGAAGAAAGAAACGGTGATGACTTTCATGAAAAAAAAATATGGCTTTGACGTTCAGGAAGAAAGACAAAGTGATGCCGTTCAGGAAGAAAGTGATAACAATCACGTTCAGGAAGAAAGAGAAAGCGATGGATTTCAGGAAGAAAGTGATAACAATCACGTTCAGGAAGAAAGAGAAAGCGATGGATTTCAGGAAGAAAGTGATAACAATCACGTTCAGGAAGAAAGAGAAAGCGATG
Source organism: Conus canariensis (assembly GCA_033310375.1). NCBI lineage: Eukaryota > Metazoa > Mollusca > Gastropoda > Neogastropoda > Conidae > Conus > Conus canariensis. The sequence goes on from CM065739.1 coordinate 53,594,178, forward strand.
GATTTCAGGAAGAAATACAGTGATGACGTTCAGGAAGAAAGGCAAAGCAATGATGTTCAGGAAGAAAGGCAAAGCAACGATGTTCAGGAAGAAAGAGATAGCAACGATGTTCAGGAAGAAAGAGATAGCAACGATGTTCAGGAAGAAAGAGATAGCAACGATGTTCAGGAAGAAAGAGATAGCAACGATGTTCGGGAAGAAAGAGATAGCAACGATGTTCAGGAAGAAAGAGATAGCAATGATGTTCAGGAAGAAAGAGATAGCAACGATGTTCGGGAAGAAAGAGATAGCAATGATGTTCAGGAAGAAAGAGATAGTGATGAGGTTCAGGAAGAAAGAGATAGTAATGAGGTTCAGGAAGAAAGAGATAGCAATGATGTTCAGGAAGAAAGAGATAGCAACGATGTTCAGGAAGAAAGAGATAGCAACGATGTTCAGGAAGAAAGAGATAGCAACGATGTTCAGGAAGAAAGAGATAGCAACGATGTTCGGGAAGAAAGAGATAGCAATGATGTTCAGGAAGAAAGAGATAGCAACGATGTTCGGGAAGAAAGAGATAGCAACGATGTTCGGGAAGAAAGAGATAGCAACGATGTTCGGGAAGAAAGAGATAGTAGTGAGGTTCAGGAAGAAAGAGATTAGCAACGATGTTCAGGAAGAAAGAGATAGCAACGATGTTCGGGAAGAAAGAGATAGCAACGATGTTCAGGAAGAAAGAGATAGCAACGATGTTCGGGAAGAAAGAGATAGCAACGATGTTCAGGAAGAAAGAGATAGCAACGATGTTCGGGAAGAAAGAGATAGCAACGATGTTCAGGAAGAAAGAGATAGTAATGAGGTTCAGGAAGAAAGAGATAGTAATGAGGTTCAGGAAGAAAGAGATAGTAATGAGGTTCAGGAAGAAAGAGATAGTAATGAGGTTCAGGAAGAAAGAGATAGCAATGATGTTCAGGAAGAAAGAGATAGCAATGAGGTTCGGGAAGAAAGAGATAGCAATGAGGTTCAGGAAGAAAGAGATAGTGATGAGGTTCGGGAAGAAAGAGATAGCAATGAGGTTCAGGAAGAAAGAGATAGCAATGATGTTCAGGAAGAAAGAGATAGCAACGATGTTCAGGAAGAAAGAGATAGTGATGAGGTTCAGGAAGAAAGAGATAGCAACGATGTTCAGGAAGAAAGAGATAGTGATGAGGTTCAGGAAGAAAGAGATAGTGATGAGGTTCGGGAAGAGAGAGATAGCAATGAGGTTCAGGAAGAAAGAGATAGCAATGATGTTCAGGAAGAAAGAGATAGTGATGAGGTTCAGGAAGAAAGAGATAGCAATGAGGTTCAGGAAGAAAGAGATAGTGATGAGGCTCAGGAAGAAAGAGATAGTGATGAGGTTCGGGAAGAAAGAGATAGTAATGAGGTTCAGGAAGAAAGAGATAGCAACGATGTTCAGGAAGAAAGACATAATGACGAAAGACCACCGATTCTTTGGGCACTCATCATTTAAAAGTGTTTGCAGATTGACCCAAGTTGGCGATTCACTCTTCCAAAAGTTAACCCAACATTCTCCAGCATTGTTCATAGCATACCACTTCCTTGTGTATTCATCCGTCCGACACTCCTTCCTAATTTGCCTCAACCTGTTAGTGTCCGGCGACTTTTTTTTGGCAGCTGGACAAGGCAGTGGGCTGATTTAGAATATCAAGTCAATGATTCGGAATCCAAGATGGTTTAATGCTTGGATTTTCTTGCGGGCTGGGTCGCTTGGATGGTATGAAGTGACAAACGTCTGGTGGAGAATGCCATGAACAAACATCTGTTCCATCGTTTCCTTGATTGTTTATTGGTTTATTGTTTGTTCCTCTGTTTCACTGGTTTTATGTTTTCGTATTTGTATGGCTTTTTTTTCGTTTTGAATGGTTCTATGCTAGTTTTTAATCATGACGTTAATGCTCTTTGAAGAAGCAAACAGTCAGTGTTACAACGGTTCCGGGCTTGGATTTTCTGGCGGGCTGTGTTGTTTGGATGGCAGGAAGTGAGGAAGCAAACAGTTGGTGTTATAGGGTTAGAATGGTTCTAGGCTTGGGTTTTCTGGCGGGCTGTGTTGTTTGGATCGTATTAAGTGACAAACGTGTCGTGGAGACGGCCATGAACAAACATGTGTTCGATTGTTCGCTAAATTTGTGTGTTGTTTGTTTTATCAGTTTTTATTATGTTAGTTTTTTGCTTCTACACTTGTTTTTCATCAATAAAGTAGTGTCCTTTGAAGAAGCATACAGTTATTGTTAAAATGGATGATTGTTAGTTTGTTGGGTTTTGGACGGTTCTACGCTTGGTTTTTTGTTTGTTTGTTTGTTTGTTTGTTTTGTCTCACAATCGGAGAAAGTGTGGGGGCGCCCTCACATGGTAGAAGGTGCGAAAGGGGAAGGACCACACTTTCTCTCAATCCTGCACTTTCGTCTTAAGTGAGAGAAAGTGAGCCCCCACACTTTCTCCTAAAGTGAGAGAAAGTGTGGGAATGAGAGAAACTGTGGCCCAACATCAATTTATTGAGAGCAAGGTAAGTTGGCGACAAATTGGCCAAGGGGCGACAGATTGGACAGTGAAGTGCGACCCAATCTGTCGCCCTCAAAAACTTAGAATGGGCGACAGATTGGTCCTGGTGTTGAGGACCAATCTGTTGCCTGGGCGACAGATTGGTCCTGGTGTTGAGGCCCAATCTGTCGCCGGGCGACAAATTGGGCAGGGGCGACAGATTGGTCGTTAACAGGGGTATGTGCATGTGGTAAGTTTGATGTGATCGAGGGTGCAGCTAGGCATATTTTCTTTATATTAGTTTTAAGCAACAGGAGTCACCTATTCTTCTCATGTTCCTTTGAAATACAGCAGGTGCCTCCTTCTGCCCTTCGGTGTCTTTCTTGTTGTTTCAAGTGGTGGCAACAGTGTTATCATTCGTGGCGATTGTTTGTAAAAACGTCTAATATCCTGAGATCTGCAGATTGAAAATAAAAATGAAATTCAAACTCTTGAAAATAAGATATCGGTTTATCTATCAAACAACTTGCCTGGGTTATGGTAGCAGGTCCTTGAGGAAGAGGTGGATGAGGGCGCTTCGGTTTGAAACCTTCTTGGCTCGGAGGGACAAGTGGGAATGGGTGACAGTGGGCAGGGAGAAATGGGGAAGTGAGGAAGTGAGCACTGCCAAAAAGCTGAAAAGTGAATACTGCTAGAAGATGAAAAGTGTTCAGCAAGGATTGAGGGGGAAGGAAGGAGAGAGTTGGAAGGGATGAGGGGGGGGTATAGAAGGAGAGGGCAGGGTGGGGAAGAAGAGAGAAATGGGTCAAGAACAGAAGGACTGGGGGGGGGGGGGGGGATAAAGTAAATAAAAATAGTAATAATAATGTTAAGAGACAAAATCAAGATAAGTAAGAACAAAGGGCTGTTATGGAGGAAAGTCAGTGTTTGATATTGATTCCATTTGGGTGGATAGTGCCAAGTTTGTGAATAAGGAGGGACTCTTGTTCTTTACGTCTTATAGAGGAAGATGAATTTTGCCAGACTGCAGCAATCTGCATGTGGGAGAGGTTGTGGCCGGAAGAGCAGAAATGGTTTGCAATTGGTGTATTGTAACCGAGACGGACTGCTCGTAGGTGTTCAGTGAAACGGTCGTTAAGGGTTCTGTAGGTTTCTCCAACATACAAGAGGCCACAGAAGGAGCAAGAAAGAATGTAAACTACATTGCGGGACTGACAAGTGAAAGGGTTGCGTATGGAAATTTTGCCTGAGGGGCCACAGATGGTTGTAGAAGAGTTTAGGTGAGGACAGGTTTTGCATTTGGGTTGCTTGCATGGAGAATTGCCAGGTGGTGAGACTGTGTTTGTGGACAATTTTGAATGCACAAGAAGATCTCTGAGGTTGGTGTCACGTTTGTAGGCAACTAGTGGAGGCTGGGTGAAAATGTGTTTCAGGGAAGGATCAGTCTGCAGAATGTGGTAGTTCTTCATAAGGATGTTTTTGATGGCGAGGTTGTGAGGATGGAAGGTGATAGCAAGAACAGGCCTGTCGTCTGATGAAGGAGTGATCTTTTGCTTAAGAGCGGTGTTTCTGGGAATTCTAGAGGCCTTTTGTAGGGCTTCTTGGCAAATGGGTTCAGGGTATCCACGTTCAAGGAAAAATGAGATCATCAGGGTAGATTGTTTGGCGAAATCGTCATCATCGCTGCAGATGCGTCGCAAACGAAGTAGTTGAGAGAAAGGAATGCTTGTTTTGGTGGAAGCAGGGTGACTGGAGGAGTACAGAAGGTATGAATGCGAGTCGGTGGGTTTGTAATGAACAGATGTGGTGAGGTAGGGTGAGTTGGGACAGATAGAGATTTTGATGTCAAGGAAGGAAATGGTAGTCTGAGTGATTTCAAAAGTGAATCTAAGAGCTGGATGAAATCCACTGACGAAGTCAATGAAGTTTTTCAGATCTTGGATTGGACAGGAGGCTGCACCGAGGCAATCGTCAATGAAGCGACGGAAAAAGTCTGGGAAAGTGCCTGTGTATTGTGAGAAGATCTTTTCTTCAATGTAACCAACAATCATCTATCTATCAATTTTTCTATTTATCTAACTAGACAGGATGAAAGAGAGGGAGATACAACAGAGAGAGAGAGAGAGAGAGAGAGAGAGAGAGAGAGAGAGAGAGAGAGAGAGAGAGAGAAAGTGAGACAGACAGACAGACAGAGAGAGAGAGAGACTTTGTGTGTGTGTGTGTGTGTGTGTGTGTGTGTGTGTGTGTGTGTGTGTGTGTGTGTGTGTGTGTGTGAAAAAAAGAGAGAGAGAGAGAGAGAGAGAGAGAAACAGAGAGACGGACACACAGACAGAGACAAAGAAAGAAAGAGAGAAAGAGAGAGGTCATCACCCTTCATCCACCACTTCGCTGTGATTGACCATTCCAGCACTACACAGTGGAACAGCGAGAGAAAAAAGTAATGGAATGTGTTAGTACTGAAGGCAGGCTGACTGTGTACGATGTGTTGGTCAGGCAAACTCTATGGTGAGGAAGCACTCTGCACCGCACCTACTGTTAGACAATAGCTCTACTTCATATGGATAAAACACGTTCCCTTCTGTCGTGTCAGGCTCAGTAGGTGAAGTCTTGTTATCTACTTCATAATCGCTCGTCTGTCACCAACGTTCACTTACAAATGGAAAAGGTAAATTCGATTGTACATTATCTCTATACTTCTTGGGGAAAAATGTAAATAGTTGATAATCTTCATGACTGAATTTCGTTTGTCAGTAAGAGCATAGTCAGCAAGACTTAAACACTTTCTTCTTCGTCGTCATTTTCTTTGTTTCTTTCTGTCTTTCTTTCTCTTGAAGCAATATGTGTGATCTACACAACTGTAACAGTATTTCATACAATAAACAAAATTCTCACCGGTGCAACTTGGAAGAATAAGCCATCTGTTCTTAGGGCATATAAAGTGGAAATTATTGTTGTGTGACAGTGCCCCCACTTCCACTGTGTTTCAACTGAACTAGAAATACTGATACACATGTGTGTGTTTGCGTGTGTGTGTGTGTGTGTGTGTGTGTGTGTGTGTGTGTGGGGTGTGTGTGTACACATATGCGTCCGTGCAGGAACAGGCTCATACAAGCCCAAAGGTCACACACGCACACACACATACATATGTACATGTGCGTACAAACCCGCACACACACACACACACACACACACACACACACACACACACACACACACACACACTACGCACACTGGCACACACACACACATGGGACCTCAGACACACGCACGCACGTACACACAAGTACACACACACACACACACACACACGCGCGCGCGCGCGCGCCTATACGTGCACGTGCACACACTCACACACGTAAACATACCTATATAACTATGACAGTAGCGCAGACAATATAAAGTAGGTGGCCAAGGTTTGACCTGCTCGTTAGGCTAATGCGCAGGTCAGACACATGCTACGCTGTATCCAGGACAGCCTATCCTTTCATCTTCGTTGCCGGTCTATCTAACCCCACGGCCGTAAATCCTGCACACCGAGCTCTCATAGCTCAGCGGATGTGGTGTAGCGTATATGGACCAGTCCGCACGCAGTGGCAGCCTCTTGATGGAACTGAAACAACCGATCAACCGTTTTACACACCATTCACTACTCATTCGTCACGTGTATGACATGTTCATCAGCCATCTGACCCACCATCCTTTCCCATCTGACACACCATCCATCATCTTCCTGACACATCCTTCGACAGCCATCTGATCCACCATCCATTCCCGATCTGACACATCATCCATCATCTACCTGACACATCATTCGACAGCCATCTGACACACCATCCATTCCCCATCTGATACACCATCCATTCACCATCTGACACATCATCCATCATCTTCCTGACACATCATTCGACAGCCATCTGACACACCATCCATTCCCCATCTGACACATCATCCATCATCTACCTGACACATCATTCGACAGCCATCTGACACACCATCCATTCCCCATCTGACACACCATCTATTCCCCATCTGACACATCATCCATCATCTTCCTGCCACATCATTCGACAGCCATCTGACCCACCATCCATTCCCCATCTGACACATCATCCATCATCTATCTGACACATCCTTCGACAGCCATCTGACCCACCATCCATTCCCCATCTGACACACCATCCATCATCTACCTGACACATCCTTCGACAGCAATCTGACCCACCATCCATTCCCCATCTGACACATCATCCATCATCTACCTGACACATCCTTCGACAGCCATCTGCCCCACCATCCATTCCCCATCTGACACATCATCCATCATCTACCTGACACACCATCCATTCCCCATCTGACACATCATCCATCATCTACCTGACACATCCTTCGACAGCCATCTGACCCACCATCCATTCCCCATCTGATACACCATCCATCATCTACCTGACACATCATCCATCATCTACCTGACACATCATTCGACAGCCATCTGACACACCATCCATCCCCCATCTGATACACCATCCATCATCTACCGGACACATCATCTGATACACCATCTACCGGACACATCATCTGATACACCATCCATCATCTACCGGACACATCATCTGATACACAATCCATCATCTACCGGACACATCATCTGATACACCATCCATCATCTACCGGACACATCATCTGATACACCATCCATTCGCTATCTGAAACATCAGCCATCAGCCATCTGACACATCATCGATCAGTCATCTGACACATCATCAATCAACCATCTGACACATCATCAATCAGCCGTCCGAACAGATTATAAAATTTAATGTTATCTGACACACTGATCGTCATCTGACACATCACTGACCACCAAATGACACATCATCAATCAGCTGTCTGACACATTATCAATAAACGCTCTAACATCAACCATATGCATCATCAATCAGCTGTATGACACATTATGGATCGACCATCAGACGTTTCATCAATCATCCGCCTGACACGTCATCCATCTGACACATCATCAATCAGCTATTTGACACATCAATTTATCAGGCATATGATACATCATCAATCACTCGGTTGGCTTCTTTTACCTCCAACATATCACTGGTCAGCCATCTGACATATCAATCAACTGTCGGACACATCATCCAGACATCTGACATTTCATCTACTAGAGATCTGACACATCGTCCATCAGACATCTGACACATCATCCATCAGCCATCTGACACGTCATCCACCAGACATCTGACACATCATCTACCAGCCATCTGACACATCTTCCATCAGACATCTGACATATCATCCATCAGACATCTGACACATCATCCATCAGCCATCTAACACATCATCCATCAGACATCTGACACATCATCCATCAGCCATCTGACACGTCATCCATCAGACATCTGACACATCGTCCATCAGACATCTGACACATCGTCCATCAGACATCTGACACACCATCCATCAGACATCTGACACATCATCCATCAGCCATCTGACACGTCATCCATCAGCCATCTGACACATCATCCATCAGCCATCTGACACATCATCCATCAGCCATCTGACACGTCATCCATCAGCCATCTGACACATCATCCATCAGCCATCTGACACATCCTCCATCAGACACATCACTGTTCAGTAACATGGCATATTATTAATCAACGATCTGACATGTCATCCATCAGACACATCACTGTTCAGTAGCATGGCACATTATTAATCAACCATCTGACACATCCTCCATCAGACACATCACTGTTCAGTAACATGTCACATTATTAATCAACCATCTGACACATCCTCCATCAGACACATCACTGTTCAGTAACATGGCACATTATTAATCAACCATCTGAGACATCCTCCATCAGAACAATCACTGTTCAGTAACATGGCACATTATTAATCAACCATCTGACACATCCTCCATCAGACACATCACTGTTCAGCAACATGGCACATTGTTAATCAAACATCTGCCATATCAGCCATCAGCTGTCTGACACACATCATCAATAAGGCAACAGACAAATCATTCATTGGTCACCTGACACACCATCAATGGGCCATCTGACACATCATCAATCAACCATCCAACATTCTATCAGATCGGCCATGTGACATCGATTGGCCATCTGATACACCGTCAACTGGTCACCTGAAATCATCAACTGGCCATTAGACACATCATCGCTGTGACATATTATGAATCCGTCATCTGATATATGTTGATTTGTTGTTGTTGTTGTTGTACCCTGGCTAAAGACTCCAGGGATCAGCCGAGGTACTTGAACACTGATATATCAGTTTGAAAAAAAAAAAAACTGCACTCCGCTCCACAAATCTGCAGGTCTTAAAGAAGAATAGTAACGATTGTAAAACCCAGACCAAGATGCCTTTCAGCTCCAGAAGGGGAGTGGAGCGCACATCCCAATCCCTTCCTGCTCAAGCATAAAGCATTCAAAGACAGGTTTCTGTTGTAGGGGAAGAAGGTATGAGTGGTAATCCTTCTCCAGTCACTGCTGGGTTATTTTATTCCATTTTTCGTTTTGCGTATATTCCTCCGAATTGATGCTCAGTATTTCCCCCCCCCCCCTCTCTCTCTCTCTCTCTCTCTCTCTCTTCTCTCTCTCTCTCTCTCTCTCAAGAGAGGGATCTTGAACTGTGTTCAGCGAAGAAGACACATGGTCGATTTGCTCTGCAATTAATAGTTGATTACTGCTGATTGAGACGTTACATCATCCCCAGTCGTGGTATACTAACTGCTAAGATACCGTGTCCTCTGGAAATTAAGATTTCCGCGTACGATGTGGATATTTTGCCCCCATTTTTGTGGCGTTCATGTTAAAGAGGACAGGAAACAGAGCCGACATGCGAAAGCGGACATTGAAGTACGGATACGGAGTGTTGCAGACTGTGTAGTTGTTGGATGCCTCCTCACTTACTTGTTTTGGGGGAGTTTTTTTTTTTTTACTGCGGTGCGGTGATGCTGAGCAAAACCCTGGGCCAACCAAGAGCACTCTGCGACAGTTCAGCCAGGCCAGTGGAGCGGGACGAAGAACCAGCACGGACAGATCCGAGAGCGCCTCATCCAGCACTCCCACTGCTGCGTCGCCTGCAGTAGCACCGACCATCAAAGATGTCATGTCCATGCTTCAGACTCTCCATGTAAAGTTCGACGAGATGAACGCGGAGATGAAGGAATTCCGTGACGGTTTTGCTGCTCTACATGCTGACGTTGAATCCCTGAAGGAAGAGGTGAAGGACCTTCAGCACGAGAACGCGGACCTACGCCACACCAACGACACCTTGACGAGGAGGATCCAGGACTTGGAGAGGAAGACAGACGATCTGGAGGGACGGTCGAAACGGAACAACGTCATCTTTATGGACTTTCCCGCAGAGACAAGACATCGCAAGACTGTGAAGGTGTTGTGAAGGACCTGCTCAAGGAAAAAAACTTGAAATCAGTGATGTGATCCAATTCGACCGTGTTCATCGTCTAAATTCTAAGCCAAATTATCCACTTATCGGACGATGCACCCTTTTCAAGGACAAGGAAAAAATGTTAAAGGCAAAACAGAAACTAAGAGGAACACCGGAGTTCTTGGGAGAGGACTTTTCGTTCCGAGTTAGGGAAGCAAGGAGACAGCTCACCCCTCATCTCAAGAAAGCACGTAGTGAGGGAAAGCGTGCCACTATGGTGTTCGACCATCTCCTTATTGATGGTAAAAAAAAAAAAAAACGTTTGGACTAGTCGATGGACCAAATCTGCGGGATATTAGATAAGGGGGAGGCCTGCCCGCAGTGACACCAGTGACACCGGCAACTAAGCGGTGCACGCATACTACTAGCGCGAAACGGGCACGGAGTTTTACAGAAAGGGAGTCGCGCGCCGTGAAACATGAGCACGATGACATAGTTCACACTGGGTTGTGCGGAGTGAAAGGGCGGGGGTCAGATATGATCAGGGATGAAACGATTGATTTCAATCATTCTTCTAATAATGTCTGTGTTTCTCCTTTTGATAATGTTGTTTTTTCTTATTCTTGTACTTCAACAAACAAGCCTACTGGTGTAAT
>CM065739.1:53607290-53624790 GCA_033310375.1 Conus canariensis
CCCGCGCGCGCGCGCGCGCACGTCCACGCACGCGCGCACACACACACACACACACACACACATACACGCGCGCGCGTGCACATCCCAAGACATGAGAGAGAGAGAGAGAGAATTTCTTGCAATCAATAATTACAGACTTGCTGCAAGTGCTGTGCGGTCTATCTCCCTACATTAGTTACCTACTACTACATATACCGAGTGTACACCAACTGGAAAGTTTTTTGTGACCTACCTTCTGCACACATGCGCGATGAGAGTCGCGTGGTATCATGTACCGTACAACTGGTACGTCATACACTTTCGTGACAAGCAGGCGACACATATCTCATCAGATCAGCTGGGTGTGTTCCTTATAGTTCAAGCTCAACATTCTCAAAAGACTGAATAATTTTGAGAAATAAGGGAGGGAGGGGAGGGGGGGGGGCTTTTTTTTTTTTTTTTACTGGGCATGTTCCAACTCCGAGATATCACATCAGGAGATTTGGAGAAGAGCAGAGAGACGGGAGGGTGGGGGTAGGGTGAGTTTTTTTTCAGGACTTTCACGTTTCATCTACGTAGCAATCACAATGTTCTAGCTTCAGTTCTACAAGAGATAATCAGCGTACTGTTTGGATTCTCATGACAGGCGGAGTGCTCTCTTTCCATCCCGCCTATTCACATGTGGTTCCGCTTAGATTTGGGGAAAAAAAAAAAAAACTGGTGATGAGTTGCGCAAGTTGCCCCTTGTTCCTAAATTGAGCACCCACGTTGTACCTATATTAAGCAGAGAGGTTCAACCCAATGACTCACAATAGGAACAGTATTGCTCAGTATCGCAAGCACTGTAGCGCACTGTCACTTTTCGTGTGTAGATGTAAGAAACTTTTTGTTATACACTTTTCATATATTTCACTTTGCATAAAAAAATTGCTGATTTATATTATGTGCCGTCATGTCTGTTAGATTTTGTTTGAATGAAGAAGGTTTAAAACTTTAGTACCAAGGAAAGCGGAAATCCTATGCATGGTATTTTGTTTCTCAATCGATTGATTGATTGATTGATTGATTGATTGATTGATTGATTGATTGATTGATTGACAATGCCTTACACTGCACCATACACCTTCTTTATGTTAAATCGTAATCTGTGCACATTTGTATGTGAGCTGAAGTGCACACATGCACCTGCATGCGATTCTCATAGAGGTGACATGGCCTCAACCTCTACTATCTCCGCAGCATGTCAGAACCAATTCAACATTGATGCTTGGAAATGCCTATCGACTGATACTCAATTTGAAACTTAATCTTCATGTATACTCCAGCTTTTAGATTAACTTACGGTGTAAAATGTGTCTAGAAACGCATGCCTCAAGTCTGTGTAATTTGAATGAGCAGTATTAGGAACAGAACTGGTAGCATCAGGAATAGTAGTAGACACGTCTGTATGCGCCTTAACTTGCCGATACCCTTGACCATTAACTTTTATACTTGATTCCGACAATTTTTTTTTTTTGGGGGGGGGGAGGAAGTGGGAAGAAGGGGGAGGGGGAGAACTGAATCCTACTCTCTCTCTCTCTTCTCTCTCTCTCTCTCTCTCTCTCTCTCTCTCTCTCTCTCTCTCTCTCTCTCGTGTATCTGCTTGTGTCCATGCGCCGGTTTTGGCACTATTCTTTTTTTGTATGTTTCTGTTCTTATTGTTTTTGTTGGGTTTTTTTTTTCGTTCGTTTCTTGCTTTATTTTTAAGTTTCCCAAGAAGAGGAAGGAGTGTACCTGCCTATTACAATAAGTTCTCCCTTTTAATTTTTCTTTGGTCTCCTGGATCTCTGTTTTGCTCAAAAATATTTGGAGGCAATTCAGGTCTGCATGAAATAAGTCCAATGAGAATGTCAGACTGTAACACTTGAAACTGGAACACGGAACAGTTGCAGAAGATGCGCTCCTGCGGCCACGCTGAAGTGTGGGCAGCTGTACTATCAACATACATGTCCTTGTGCCACTGATAACTGACAAACAGGACACCGAGAAGCATACCCCTGCATTCATTTCACTGAATCCAGATACTTTCACGTTTCAGTGTTCTTAGTGACCAAATACGATGACAAACTCAGAAGGAATCGATTGGGATGCCTGGAACGAACAATACCAACCATTCAAACAGGCTTCTGAACTGATCTGGAAGATTGGAAATCCCACTCTGAGTGTGTTGGGGATATTTGGGAATTTTATGATCATGCTGATCATGCTTCGTCTTCCAGCATCCACTTCTAGCGTTTTCTTCCAGGTTCTGGCCTGGTCTGACCTGCTGGTGCTTGTGACAGGCCCCCTAAGCTACTTCATCAGCAGACAGTTCAGTCTGCCGTCCATTCATACGGTCGGCTCCTGGCAGTGTAAAATGCACAACATGCTGGTGAACACGACCTCGGCTTTATCTCCGTGGATGCTGGTGGCACTCACCATGCTAAGAGCAGCCTCTGTGTTGTGGCCCCTTCGTGTCAATGTCGTATGGACAAAGACAATGTCGTCATATACTGCTAGGGTACTGACCGTTGTTATCTCACTTATCAACTGCCACTTTCTCTATGGATTAGATATAGGATCTTGTGGGTGGATATGCTGTGATGATGCAGTATCAGAAACGTACGCATGGTTCTATGACTTTGTGTGGCCCTGGATAGACATGATTGAAAGTTGTATTCTTCCTTTCATCTTGTTGGGGGTCAGCAACAGTGTTCTCTTGACAATGGTCAGGTCTGTCACTACAGGCACGCATCTTGTACGAAAATCCACCCAGGATTCCAGACAACAGAAACTGACTTCTCTGACTGTCACCTTGATGGCTACTAGCGTCGCTTTCTTCCTCCTGACCACACCGAATACGATATACATGATCACATACCCGAATGTGAATTGGAATGACCCGATAGAGAATGGACTGTATCAGGTTTTCCATGCAGCAGGCTTCATCCTGATGTACTCCAACAGTGCTGTCAACTTCTACCTGTATTGTCTGACGGGTGCCAAGTTCAGAGCAGAGTTTACAAACGTAACGTTCGAGTTTTTCGGCCTGTTCTGTAAGAAGAGATTCAGTGCTGAGCGCAGAGCCGCCCTGTCAGTGACAACGATACCATCAAGCGCTACTTTGACTATGAACCTAGGAATGTAAAGGTCAGGGTAACGGCTGCCATCTTTGTGCTGTCCACTGCTGCATGACGAACACACACCTCCTGAGTGAACCTAATGCTGTCTGTATTTCTATCACTCAGTTCTGAAAACAAGAATGTGCGCGTTGCCTTCCTCGCCTCCAGACTGCTCACAGACCATCGCTCGCTCACTTCTCTGAACTCGGCTAAATTCATGACTGACAGAGTGAAGTACTGGGCCATGCATTTACTGATGTTTGACATGAAGCTTGAATACAAAATGGAATGTGACAATACTGGCGCTGACTGTAAATGGCCATACGGTAGATCATTTTAGTGGACTCTTTTCTGATAGCACGTGCTCTGTTTCCCTGTTTTCCAACACAATTTTGCCAAAGTGTAGAGTGCTTTTACAGACAGATCGAGTTAACTTGAAGTTTGTTGATTAAGATCTACGTATTTGAATTTTGCTTTAGATGTGTTAAGTTTCACATGACATGAGTTTACCAAACAATGTCTCCACAGGCTACGTAAAAGTCAGGTCTCTTTAGAGTCTCAAATAGACCTGTAAGTGCACGAACCTTCCAAATAACGGTTCCTCAATATTCCGAGCATTTTAATAATACGTCATACATCCCAATCATTCTAGAAAGTTCAATGTATTTTGACCGGCTATAATACGTCATGATTCTTGAACTTTCTAGAATATTCCAGAATTGCTGACAGGCGTCGCTGCGCCGTGGTTCTTGAACTTTAGATTTCATAAATAAGTGAAGTTTGAGGATGGGAGGTGAAGAATGACTGTAGAACCCGATTTGAGGTCATGTTTGAGAGAAATGTGCGAAGACAGTGGAAGACTCGTGCAACCGTTGCGTCGATCATATAAAAATGATTTTACTCTCACTGAAGTGTAAAAGAATACAAGAGCTTGATTCTTTGTCGCAACACGCCTACACCTCAGTTTTCGGACCAAACTGTCCATTTCTAAGCCGCATTTTCCCCCTGTAAGGTTTGGATAGGAGTGAAAGATTACATCCCATCTCAACTTTCTTAAACAATGCCTTAGACTACTCATCATTCCTCGCGGCCCATCTCAACTTTCTTAAACAATGCCTTAGACTACGCTTCTCACTTTCTCACACCCCATCCAACCTCCATAACACCACTCTCATCACAACCACCACAAAGATTATCTTCCGCGCCAGCCGTAAACTCATGTTGACATATATAAAAACATTCAGTTCAACCCTAAAATTTCTGTCCAACCTTCTCCAACATTTCAAACAGCGAACCTCAATTATCATGCCCATAGCCTCTGCCTCCAAACTCAGACAGCTCATCCCTACACACAACCAACTCGTTCACAACCACTGCAACCAGACTAAACAAGACAAACTATCACAGTTACAAAACAAGCACACAACAATTCGCCCTGACCACTCAGCCTCCCCAACCCCTAATCCTGACCCCACTACCACATCTGATCACCACCACCACCTTGTCTACTGCATCCCTGAGAATCTTCCCCTCTCTGACGATGAAAGATCGCACCAGAAATTTTGTTTAAAACCTTTCTTCCGTAAAATCTTAGATCCGATGAAAAATGTTAATCTCTTTCAGAAATTCAAAGATCACCTCAGGTGGGACATCTCTGAACAGGGTTTTCATCGGGTCTGCTGTAAAATGTTTACGTCTCATATCATGTAAGTCCCAACAATCTGAAAGAATATGTTTCGCTATGAGTGGAACATGATATGAAATGCACCACAGAGTTTCATCACCTTTTAAAAGATAAGAATGAGTGTACACCGAGGGGCCCGTATGCAAACGGCACAGGACTGTTTCGTCTTCACGGCCGCCTCTGGAACATGGTAAAAACTCTTTCAGGTTTGGACGGATTTTATATAGTTTGTTATCCGTCTGCGATATCCATTCCTCTTGCCAGAGGTCTTTGACAAAAGCCTGTCTTTGAGGTTTCAGATCAGTGTGAGGATTAGACAATCTGCTCAATTTTTCCTTTGTGGCACTCTTGGCAAGTTGATCAACCACCTTGTTGCCCCGAATGCCTACATGGCTGGGAACCCAAGCAAAAACTATGTTGCATCCATCTGATTTCAGAGAGGTGTACAGTTCAAAAACTCTCAGCAGCTGAGGGTGCTTGAGATTACGGCCGGCTCACTGGAAGGACATGTCGGGAAAGGTCACAAGGTCAATCTGTTTTGTTCACAAAACTACAGTCTGACATCTCCAGTCATCTGGATGCCTGTGAGTCAGGGCTAAAAGGACGCTCCCCTCCCCCAACCCACCCCAACCCTTCACTTTCCACTCTCCCCAAATACAGCTGAGAGGGGAAAGTACAAGGGTAAGATGGGAAACGGGGATGAATAGGGATGTCATTCTTCCTCTACTCCTCCCCCATCCCCCTCCTCTCCCTCTATTCCGCTCTGTCTCCACCCCTAGTCTTTTGTCAGAATGCCGACGATTCTTTCCACCAATCACAGGCCGTTAGTATTTCTGGCGCAAGGGGACAAGCACAATAGCTGACTGCTACTTACAAAAACTATCTTTTTTTAACCTCATTCCCTTTTAAGACAATTTTTAATCTTGTTCACACTGAAGATTAGGTGGAAAGAAACTTAATTACACTGCTGTTGTTGTTGTTGTTGCTGTTTGTTACGGATGGTGTGCGGTGCGTGTTTTGCTGTCTGACTCTCGCTCTCAAAAGTTTGGATGCGTGTAATAATTATTCCCTACGCACACCCACACCAAACGCACATGGATAGCCAGGCAACACACGAGTTAGATTTTTTTTTTCTTTATAATTATGCTGCCTGAACCATCAAACATACATTCATGTGAACTGGTACAAATCAATACATGTCACTACATAGCATATAGATCAAGATATCAATACATAGGAACTTCAGTCATCAGATATCAGCATATCATAGTACATATCTTGATATCACTCACAAATCTCGCCAGCGCCGTCCACAGTGTCTCACATATGCAGTCAACACACTCGGTTCCACAGTACCCAAGCCACAGTCTACAACACTAAAAGAAGACAAATAAGGATAACCAAGGTCCCCACATAATAAGCACAGCCGTTTACAAACACAAGCGATGAAGAAGAAGAAACAGGGTCTCCACACAACAAGCACAATAAATCACGTCAAACTATCAGAAGAAGAACCGCAAATTCACAAGGCACAGTAATTCATAGCAGAAGAACCGCAGATTCACAAAGCACAGCAATCCACAGAAGAAGAACCGCAGATTCATAAAGCACAGCAATCCATAGAAGAAGAACCGCAGATTCACAAAGCACAGCAATCCACAGAAGAAGAGCCGCAGATTCATAAAGCACAGTAAACCATAGAAGAACTGTAGATTCACAAGGCACAGCAACCAATATTGAATCCCCGGAGAACACGATTTCAGCAAAGTCCCATAGAACACAATAAACTTCGATTCCACGTATTGTTGATCTAAAACAAAAATTAATTAGCTTCTCCGTGTATTGATATTACAATGTTCACATCAATAACTTCAGCCCACCGACGCACATGAGGTGGTACAATTAGAGCACATAAATATTCTTGCAGGAGTTTTAAGTCACTCTCGGCGACACAGCATTCACAACATTTCTATAACAATTAAATTTCCTGGTACATATTTCGCTGGTACCGTCATCAGAAGTATCGCACATACACAGTGAACATCAACGTACTACTGACTTGAAAGTCAGCCTCTCCACATAGTAACACTACGGAGAAAACGACGATTAAAACAAAATAAAGTAGGCTGGACACCAAAGCCTCGGCCGTTAGTTCTTGCTCTCTTTTTTTTCGTCCCCTCTCATTATTTTCGTCATGTAGTTACCTATGTCATTTTAAGTTGACGTCATAATTTACGTTGACGTCACAATACTCCCCCTCCTCAAACAAAAAACAATGACCGAATTGTTTTTTTGAAGAAGTAAACAAATAGCAGAATACACAAACCCAGAAATCACATTCACTCGACGGAAAACGAAGCCGCTCACGGCTCACAGAAAAACACAAGTTGTCGTCCCAACGAACTCTGAACCTCTGTGACATGCTAGCTTGTTGCTGACCTCACAGACAGCCTCTCCATACCCACACAGGGTAGAGACCACACATATCTACTGACCACTCGGTCAGCCTCTCCATACCCCAACTGGGTAGAGACAATGGCTGGGCATGGGCTGCACCCCACACCCGGATGGCAATGCACATACAATGTCTACTGACCACTCGGTCAGCCTCTCCATACCCACACAGGGTAGAGACCACACATGTCTACTGACCACTTGGTCAGCCTCTCCATACCCACACAGGGTAGAGACAATGGCTAAGCATTCCCGCTCAATACTACTGTACGCCTTCTCACGATTCAGCAACTTTCGACTAGCGAACACGACTGGGTGAAGAACATCATCATTCTCCAGGAGCAATACAGCACCAAAGCCAACAAAACTAGCATCAGTCCTGAGAATAAAAGGATTACCCAGTCTAGGTAACAACACACAAGTGCAGAAGACAAGATTCCCCAAATCTTCCTCAAAGCTTCAGCACACTCAGGAGTCCAAGACATAGACCTGAAATCAATGCAGAAAGAATACGTACAATCTTTCTTCCTGACGAACACAACTGGAGATGCATACGGACTATTCGATGGTTCAATGATACTAAGATCCAACATGATACCAATCTCTCTCTCAACAATCTCTTTCGCAGAAAAGGGGATTTCGTAACATTTCTTTCTAACAGGGACATCTGTTGTAAGAGGGACCTGTAATAGTACATCACCTGAGAAAGAACCTGGTCTGGGGGTCAAAATGTCCTGAAGATCATCAAAGATTACATGCAACTCCCTGGTATTTTTGTCAGACAAAGTACAATCAAACTGGACAGAACGAACATCTTCATCTGGCATAGAAGACGCCATCGGAACAGTTAAAGTGGGAATGGGTAAAGCGTCATCACAGTCCTGGACGACACCAACTGTACGAACCACTTCACGAACAGTACAAACAGACTCCGGAGACGGATCCACAGAAAGCCCAACTCCTGGAGAACACTCAAGAGAAACCTGTTCCTGCTCACAAGCCAAAGGTGCTATCTCTGACCCAGGTACTGAAGTACCTTGTGAAAGAATAACTGTAGGTACAACAACATCAGAAGTAGACACAGCAGACACATCAGAAGACGCCAACTGAATGCAAGACTTCAATGACTCGTCCTTTTGTTTCTGAACAAGATCAGAACGGGAAATGCTCATATCATCAGGGATCTGACACAAAGGCTTTTTGTCCCCAACATGCTTATCTCTAGCCCTCGTAACGGCAGCTAAAGAGAAAGGTTCAACAGATACATCAGTAAACTCACCGCTCACAGAAACTCCAGGCACATTACCCACAATGAGATCTGCGACAGGGCTGTCCAAGACACAACAAGTCAAATCACCCACAAAATAAGGACAACTGACTGAAACTGAAGCCAGTGGAAACTCATCCACACGACCACCAAAAGAAACACACTTCACTGTGGTTCCTAACATCTGACTGTCAGAAACTAACCCTTTGCGAACGCCACAAATGGTAGCACCAGTATCACGCAGAACAGAACTCAAAGTGCCATTCACAGAACAAGACTCCAAACGTAATTTGCCTGTGAACTCACCAGCAGCTAGACAAGCAAAAGGAGTATCAAGAACAGAGCAACAAGCAATGGACTGTTTGCTGTCAGCTGAGTTCTTGACAACAGTGGAGTTACTAACTACAAATGGACATTCATCTGGGTGGCTAAGGCTACAAATTCTACAAGGGTTTCTACCTGACTTCCATGGACACCTAGCAGCTACATGTCCTGTCTTTTTACACAAAAAACACACAATACTTGCAAACTGATCAGAAGCACTTTCTGGGGAACTCTTACTGCCAGAGGTATAACGGGCGCCACGACCACGATAACGGCTACCGCCAAAGTTATTTCCACGACCAGCTGAGTAACCAGAGCTCTGATGACCACAATAACAGCTACCACCGAAGTTACTTCCACGATCAGCTGAGGAACCAGAGTAGTGGCCACTGTTCTGAAAAGTAGAGTATCTGTTTCCTCTGTCAGACTGACCACAGTATGGAGTTCTATCAGACTGAACGGGATATGGATTTCTATCAAACTGACCAGTTTTGTATCCAACAGAAGCAAAAATGTTTACATCAGCTTTCCTAGAAAGCACCTTAGTGGGATGAGCATGTCTGTATGACTCCGCAGACTTGATCATTTCATCAAACGTTTTCACATCTTTTTCACACAAAAAAGTAGCCAAGTCCTTAGAGACACACTCCAAAAACTGCTCACGCAAGATAAGATCCACCAGACCTTCAAAAGACTTATCATTTTTTGACAAAGAGACCCAACGGTCAAACAAACGTCTAAGTTCAACTGCAAAGGTCTCGAAAGGTTCATCTGAGCTAGGTTTAGCCTCACGAAAACGCTTACGAAAACCATCTGGAGTACATTGAAATTTTATTCAGCAAGCTCTCTTTCAAAAGCTCATAAGACACAACATTATTTTCAGCGAGACTGTGATAGAGAGTTAAAGCGGAACCCTCAAGTAGTGCAGACAGGTATGTAACCCACAAACTCTCAGACCATCCTAAGGACCGAGCATGGGTTTCAAAACGAAACAAGTAACTGTCTATATCATCAGTTCCTTCCTTGAAAGGGGGCAACTTAGGAAAAGTAGGACGAGGGGCGTTAAACCTGGGAAAACTAGAACCCTGACTCTCACTGTCCTGTCCTGAGACCGCACTCTGCTGAGAAGTTATTTGTAACTGTATTCTTTTAGTTTCCTCTATCTCTCTTTGCTGAATTCTTTTTGTTTCCTCTTGCATTCTTTTTGTTTCCTCTTCCTCTTGCATTCTTTTTGTTTCTTCTTGCTCTTGTATTTGTATCTGCTCTCTTTTAGTTATCTCTTGTATCTGCTCTCTTTTAGTTATCTCTTCTCCCTGCATTCTTTTCATTTTGATTCTTTCCTCTCTTTCCATATCTTGAGCAATGCATTTATCCACATAGGCCAACAGATCTTCTCCCTCCAGACCACATACTTTACCTCGTTGTAAATATTTAGCGAAAACTTTGTCCTCGTCCATAGAGGACACAACAGGACTTTCTTCCTTAGCTTTCTGTGCCATAATGAAAATATGAAATAATGTCCTGTCAAACCCGAGACACACACTAGTGGATCAAATACAAACAATTGCTATCACAAGCAAAAAAGGTTTGAAACCCCTGTCCACTAAAATATATATATGAATTCCAAAGAGGATTTTTTTTTCAAACAAACATTAACGACAATCACTCTTAAAAAGACTAAGTATTATCAAACCCAACCAACAAAAAGATAGAGATAAACAATGAAACAGGATTTCAGGGATATGGGGAGAAAGAAAAACACAATCGATAATCAATACCAAATTTTCAGCAACAAGTATAAATCAAGCAATGACATGAGAGTAATAACGAATATAATCAATGTATTGTTGTTATTTTATTTATTTATTTTTAACTGGTTCAGGGCAGCCACTCACACACTCATACATTCAAGAAAAAAGAACCCTAAGAATGCTGAAGAAGCAACACAATCCCCAAGTAAAGATAAAAACAGAAATAATCAAAGAGATAACTGAAGATAATGAAAATAAAGCCCACAAAGGAAGGAAGAACTAGGAACTAGGCCCTCGTATCTCCAGAAACTATACAGAAGGAGATACCCCGTTACGCTGGAGACGGGAAAGAAAGTAGACAAGAACAGTCATAAAACAAAACAATACAACACAACTCAATTGTTCAAAAGAAAAGTCTGTGAACGTGACCTATTACTTCTAATTGGGCAATTATAGGTGTACAAAAACAAATCCTACCACTAAGGCGATTTTTAATTCAATAGCAAAAGAAATTTAACTACGGGGTCACCAGATGTTACGGATGGTGTGCGGTGCGTGTTTTGCTGTCTGACTCTCGCTCTCAAAAGTTTGGATGCGTGTAATAATTATTCCCTACGCACACCCACACCAAACGCACATGGACAGCCAGGCAACACACGAGTTAGATTTTTTTTTTCTTTATAATTATGCTGCCTGAACCATCAAACATACATTCATGTGAACTGGTACAAATCAATACATGTCACTACATAGCATATAGATCAAGATATCAATACATAGGAACTTTAGTCATCAGATATCAGCATATCATAGTACATATCTTGATATCACTCACAGATCTCGCCAGCGCCGTCCACAGTGTCTCACATATGCAGTCAACACACTCGGTTCCACAGTACCCAAGCCACAGTCTACAACACTAAAAGACGACAAATAAGGATAACCAAGGTCCCCACATAATAAGCACAGCCGTTCACAAACACAAGCGATGAAGAAGAAGAAACAGGGTCTCCACACAACAAGCACAATAAATCACGTCAAACTATCAGAAGAAGAACCGCAAATTCACAAGGCACAGTAATTCATAGCAGAAGAACCGCAGATTCACAAAGCACAGCAATCCACAGAAGAAGAACCGCAGATTCATAAAGCACAGCAATCCATAGAAGAAGAACCGCAGATTCACAAAGCACAGCAATCCACAGAAGAAGAGCCGCAGATTCATAAAGCACAGTAAACCATAGAAGAACTGTAGATTCACAAGGCACAGCAACCAATATTGAATCCCCGGAGAACACGATTTCAGCAAAGTCCCATAGAACACAATAAACTTCGATTCCACGTATTGTTGATCTAAAACAAAAATTAATTAGCTTCTCCGTGTATTGATATTACAATGTTCACATCAATAACTTCAGCCCACCGACGCACATGAGGTGGTACAATTAGAGCACATAAATATTCTTGCAGGAGTTTTAAGTCACTCTCGGCGACACAGCATTCACAACATTTCTATAACAATTAAATTTCCTGGTACATATTTCGCTGGTACCGTCATCAGAAGTATCGCACATACACAGTGAACATCAACGTACTACTGACTTGAAAGTCAGCCTCTCCACATAGTAACACTACGGAGAAAACGACGATTAAAACAAAATAAAGTAGGCTGGACACCAAAGCCTCGGCCGTTAGTTCTTGCTCTCTTTTTTTCGTCCCCTCTCATTATTTTCGTCATGTAGTTACCTATGTCATTTTAAGTTGACGTCATAATTTACGTTGACGTCACACTGTTGCTGCTGTAGTTGCTGCTGCTGTTGTTTCGTTATCGTTGTTTGTTTTTTGTTTTAGTTTTTTTTTCATTCACTTCTGTCTTTGTGTTGCAAAGTATCAATATTCCTGTCGCGGAACATGACTCGTCCAAATTGTGTTGACTTTCTCGTGACTGCGGCGGCATCCATGTCCCTTCGTTCCCTTTCGCTGCGCCTTGTTGCTGGGGCAGAGAAGGGAGAGAAGCCAAGCTTGCAGGACACAATTCAATCGGCAGTGTAGCTGCTTGGAGCCTGAGGGACGATTGGGAACTGGAAGATGGGGTGTGCGGTCACACAGACTATGCCATGCTAAAGAGTGTAAAGCTTTTCTTAACGTGTGAGAATCTCTCTCTCTCTCTCTCTCTCTCTCTCTCTCTCTCTCTCTCTCTCTCCTGATGTGTTGTGTGTGTGTGTGTGTGTGTGTGTGTGTGTGTGTGTCTGTGCATTGTGTGTATGTGCGTGTGTGTGTGTGTGTGTGTGTGTGTGTGTGTTTGTATGTATGTGGGGGGGGGGGGGGGGGGGTTCGTGTGTGTGTGTGTGTTTATGAACGTGTGTGTGTGTGAATGTGTGTGTGCGTGCGTGCGTGCGTGCGTGTGTGTGTGTGTGTGTATGTGTGCGTGCGTGCGTGTGTGTTGTGTGTGTATGTATTAACGTGCGCGCGCGCGCGCGCGTGCGTGTGTGTGTGTGTGTGTGTGTGTGTGTGTGTGTGTGTGTGTGTGTGTGTGTGTGTGTGCGTGCGTGCGTGTTGTGTGTGTGTGTATGTATTAACGTGTTGTGTGTGTGTGTGTGTGTGTGTGTGTGTGTGCGCGCGCGTGTGTCACTGTGGGCTGGAGTGCACGTGTGCGCGCGTCTTTGTATGCGTGTATGTGGTTGGGTGTGTGTGTGTGTGTGTGTGTGCGTGTGTGTGTGTGTGTGTGTGTGTGTGTGTGTGTGTGTGTGTGTGTGTGTGTGTGCGTGCTCGCGCGCGCGCGCATGCGTGTGTGTGTGTGCGCGTGCGCGCGCACTTGCCTGCATACTATGACAGTTTCCGAGTATGCTTTGCCCTGGTTTTTTTTTAATCAAGCATGTTTATTATACATTTCCGCAAAAGTTTGCATCCAAAATTCAATCGCTTAATCTGGATCCGCAAAAAATTGCACACTGTGGACAGTTTGGACTTCAGTGAGTCAAACCAAAAATTCTGCTCGTTGAAGTTCGAGAAGCAACGACTGGCTATGTCTTTGTGGCTTGGTTTAGGGACTTCTAACTCCATGTTTATACCAAGCAACACACACTGGATAATGATCATTTGCGGCGAAGACTGATACGCAAGCTTTAAATATGTTATTTTCATTTGAGACATAAATGTGGTGAATGATTGTCTGAAGTTGGTGTCACTATGGTGGATGTTTTGGTCAGCTAACGCAACTTACTTAAACAGGCTTATTGTTTGGATCCATTGGCTGTTTGATTTCATAAGATCTTTATTGAGGTCACTGAGTAAAACGATTTCTTCAAATTCTAAAGACACTGCATTCATCATAGTAAAATATTCATCAGCCCAGTGAACTCTTTCTGCTGGTGTTTGATTGCAAAACTCGATTGAAACAGACCATGATTTGTTCAGCACAAATTCTACCCGCATTGCCTATATGTCACGCTGTTCTAAGTGGGAAAGTCTCTTCAGTTGAGAGATTTTCTGACGTACTGCAGAAGACCCGTCTCTTTGTCTATGGTGCGGTCGTTTCGATCAATACATTGAGACTGATCAATTTTAATCAGTGATGTAGGCATCTAGTCGTGATTCAGAGAAAACCTTTTTGGAAGATGTTACGGATGGTGTGTGGTGCATGTTTTGCTGTCTGACTCTCACCTGAAGAAGTTTGGATGCGTGTACGACTTTTTCCCTACACACACCCACACCACACGAACATAGATAGCCAAGCAACAAGTTAAGTTTCTCTCCCCCCCCCCCCCCCCCCCCCCCCTTTTTTTTTTTTTTTTTTTTTTTTTTTTGATGCCTGAACCATCAAATCATAACAAATACATGTTACATAATAAGTATAAGCAGGCACATCAATAAATTCACGCCACCACCATTAAGGGCGCACAACAACACTAGGTGCTATACTGACGTATTGAATATATTTTTTTCGCGCAGGCTACGCTGACACCCACAGCAGTGTCATCGCAGACAGTTTGTACATTTGGCCGCGTCTAGCCCAAGTCACTCAGCCCTCACACAGTGCAGAAGCCGCTCACGGAAGCAGTTCGTGGAGTCCTTCAAGGGACTCCCACACAACAGAAGAGATTCTCTCAACGTCGTCCCGATCGAGAACTCTGGAGCCCTTTAACACACAAACTCGTTGCTGACCACACGGTCAACCTATCGACGTCCACGGGACGGCTAGACACGGGCTGCACCCCACACCCGGTTGGCAGTCAGCTCCAGGTCGGACAAGGGGGTTTCACCGACACCTGGGGAACTGACTGCCAGCGAGGACCTGCCTTCACTCTCCGGCACACTGGAGGTGTTGCTGTGCCGGCAGCTCTGGAGACTGAAGGGAAATCCTCGCTCACCCGACTGACTCAAAACGCAGGTGAGTAGCTGTCAGGTAAACAGGTCAATCGGTGAACAGGTAAGCTTGTGCCACTTCAGGATTGACCCCCACAATTTGGGACCGGACAAAAATGGTCCGTCACAGCAGAGCTGATAACAACACACAGATGAAGAAGGAGGAGGAGGAGGAAAAGGAAAAGGAGGAGGAGAGGAGGGGGAACAAAAGGAAGTAGAAGAAGGAGGAAGAGGAGGGGAGGAGGAGCAGAAGTAGGAGGAGGAGGGGGGGAAAGAAAAAGGAGGAGAGGAGGAGAAGATACTGGAGACGAAGGAGGAGGAGGAGGGGAGGGAGGTGGAGGTAGAGGAGAGGGAGGAGATGTAGAAGAAGAAGGGGAGGGGAGGAGGAGGTGACTATAGAAGAAGAGCGAGGAGGAGGAGGAGGAGGAAGAACGAAGGAAGGAAGGAAGGAAAAGAACCAGGTACAAACAACTTTTGCTTTCATTGCAAAACAAAGGCCCATAACTCCAAACCAATACTGCTTATGCTGCTCCCATGATTAAGGTCTCTCAGACCTAGAAACAGCTCTACTCACATGTCAGACTCTGAGCGCGTGTGTGCTCATTTGCGAGTGTGTGGATATCTTAATTAAGATTTATTTACAATTAGCGAGCACCGTTTGAGCTCTGGACACATAATACGAGTTGTCAGGTGGTGTTGGAATTCTACTGTGTGCGTGCCCTTTCATCCGCGTGTCTGGACATAGAAACGTATTAAGCGCCGGTGTTATGTGCATACAAGAATGTACTGTGGATGAGATGTGTAGGTATGTTAGAACTTAAATTTGTATTTTTGAGTATGTGGCCAAGTGCTTAAGATCATTAGGCTGTGTGACTTTCCAAGTTGTCTTTTCTGCGAGTATTTCTGATCAGGCTTTGTCTTTGTATCCTAAAAACAATTGACATTTTCATTGATCTATTTGTACTTTCATTGTGTGAAATCAAAGGTGCCACCTCTATCCATTTCTCATTGTGAGATATTGAAGTTCATCAGGGTTTGCAATTTGCAGCTCTGCCAAGTCTACCAGAACATGAAATGCTGTATTCATTGGTAGCAGAAAGACAAGAACCAGACGAGCACCGCATCCCCACAAACAACACCCCGCAAGTGTTAACTAAACATACAACAAAAGCAGAATTATTGAGCCGCCAAATAAAGGACCTAATTACAAAATAGACACTAAGCTTTTGGACCTGTTGGAACTTCGTCACGCAAGACCAAAACAAATGAAAACACTGGGCACAAAGGACGAATGGACGGACATTTATCTGTTCGATCTATATAAAGGGATTGTTCGTTTGTCATTTGTTACCATTGTTTTGAATGGTGCTGACCCAACAAGTCAAAACGTATAGTGTGTGTTCTTTAATTTGGTTGTTCCTTCGTTTGGCAGCTCAGTAGTCCCAATTTTGCTTTTATATTTCACTAAGTTGCGAAGTGAGGTGTCTGCGGGCTTTTTTTTCCCGCGTCCACAAGCTGATACTCCTGCGGGCACCCCCTGTACAGACAGGAAAGGATTAATCCCATGCACCCAACAAAAGGAGTGGAGTTTTGTGTGTATGACCGGTTTGTTTGTTTTTTTTATCCCGCCATTAAGGCAGTCATAATCCAGCTTCGGGGATGGTGCATGCTATGTGTAACGTGTCATCCATACCAACCGCTGAACTGGCCTTCTCTTCCGAAAGTTGGTGATGGGATTTGACGTGTGTGCAAGTTGTGCGTGCGTTCACACACGGAGCCTCGGTTTATAGTCTCGTTTGAAGGACTGTATAGGAAATGGAGTCAGAACCAATGTTAACTCCGACGGAAAAATCCCCCTGTACCGAAACGGCCCGGCGGAGATACAAGCCCGCACCCCAGGGTCACCAAGACTAAGAGTCCGGCGCTCCACCACTGAGCTATTCCGGCCCCCCACTGCGGGCTGAAATTGAAACAAAAGAAAAATTACTATTCCACTGAACGAAGGAGACAAGCAAAGCACAAGACAAAACACGACGCGTTTCGACTCCTTGGTCTTCTTCAGGCAATACAAACAAAATGTGTCCCCAATTTGAAGAGATAATTGATTGTTCGTTCTCCATTTTCATGGTCTTGATTGTTGTTCGTCTAGCCTGTAGGAGACCAAAGAGGTCGAAACACGTCGTGTTTTGTCTTGTAATTTGTTTGTCTTTTCCATTTGGCCGGATTGTCATTTTTCTTTTAAGTTTGTTTTATATTTCATTTTGTGCCTGTAGTCATCCCGCTTTTAAATCAAGCATTAGCTGTTTCAAAACTTGCTTCTTCTTGAAGTCTGCGCTGTGCAGAGTCTGGCTAAAGCGTGAGGAGAACTTGATCCACTCCAATCCAATCTACCGTTAAGAGTGATGGCAGTGGACGAGCAAGTGGAGATTTGCCCTACAAACAACACCTGACACGCTGCTAAGCAGTTAAAAGCTTTCATCCGGAAGCCTTCCGCCTGGTGCCAAGTGTGTCAAAGCCACCGCACGTGGTGGATCTC
>CM065739.1:53629790-53634790 GCA_033310375.1 Conus canariensis
TCTTTCAGAAATTCAAAGATCACATCAGGTGGGACATCTCTGACTGAACAAGGTTTTCAAGGAGTCTGCGGTAAAGTGTTTATGTCTCGCATCATGCGAGTCCCAACACTCAAAAAGAATATGTTTTATTGTGAGTGATACATGACATGGAATTTATCACGGAGCTTCTTCACCTTTTAAAAGACAAGAATGCCCACATGGCTGGGAACCCAAGCGAAAACTATGTTGTATCCATCTGATTTCAAAGAGGTGTACTTTCTGAATAAGCACAGCGGTTGAGGGTGCTTGAGGCTACGGCCGGCAATGGCCTCCAAAGCAGAAAGGGTGCCCAGCAAACTGCGGAAATCTTTATGTTCTGACATACAATTAATTTCAAGAGCCAGGACCGGAAATTTCTATCACAGCTGGATTAGTGGATTTATCAGGATCGGCAAAGAACTGAGGAATATTGTGAACATGGACACATTGTGTTTTAGTGCTTGAAAAAGTAGTCCCGTTTTCCTCGGCCCACTGTCGAATCTTCTCCACACAAAGTTGGAGTCGACACTGCACGCTGGCATAAGAGGCTCCAACTGCGTAGAGTGCGACATCATCAACAAACAGGGAGGACTCGGAATCCCGGTTTACTGAATCGACAGTCTCGTTGATTTTGATACTGAAGAGAGCAGGAGAAAGAATGCTCCTTTGAGGTACACCCATCTCCTGCCCATGGATGTCAGTCAGCGTGGTGCCAGTGCCGACATGGAACTGCCGATCAGGCTATGTCGTGGGAAGAAATCCGAGGACCCATCAGAGTACACTGACCACACGAGGAAGTAGCACCCTATACTAGCTGAGAAGATCCCGCCATAAACAAATCTGCTTTTCGGCTTTTTGGTTTAGGGAAGGACAGGTACATACTATCATACTTCCAGCCCAATTCATACAGCCTTTCCAGGGATGTCAAAGAGACTGGCAAAAAGTTACATCCTGAAAAACTATTGAAAAATCCGAAGAACCATATACATGATATGTAAACATAACTTCTCGAAGTTTTCTTTTCCTGGAATTTCTTTGACGATACCTTGATGGCGAGCATGAACTGAACCGACCATGTCTATTGTGCACAGAAGTCTTGGTCTGCTTCAAGCATGCCGGTCACACATTGTGTCCATCCATGAGGTAGGCAGGGTTAAAAATGGAGTTCTTCTTCCATATTGTTACCAAGGTTGTGTTTAAACCCCAGAAAGATAAGGTGTAAAACAAATTTGACCTTCCCTACACAAAAAAGTGGTTGTGTTCATTGTCGCCTGTCGGTTGGATCGTTGACTCATTCTGTCTACCTCTGGGATCTATGTCAGTCAATGTGGACTGATTCAGCTTGTCTGCTGGATCTTAGTCAGCCAATGTGGACCAATTCTGCCTGTCTGCGGGATCAGTCAGCCCAGAGAGGTCCCATTCTGCCCTTCTGTGCGGCCTGTCAGACCAACGTGGAGTGATTCTGTCTCTCTGTGAGATCTATAGCAGTCCAATATAAACTGATTCTGTCTGTCAATGAGATCCATATCAGCCCAATGTCGACCAGTCCTGCCTGTCTGTCGGATCTGTGCCAGCTCTGCAAAGTCGTCTGCTGTACAATGACGACAGCGAACTGATCACGGGCCCACAGCCTTCTGCTGATGACATCGTCATAACCATCATTATCATTACTGACTGACTGTAACACATCCACAGCCTTCTGTTGATGACATCATCATAGCCATCATTATCATTACTAACTGACTGTAACACATCCACAGCCTTCTGCTGATGACATCGTCATAACCATCATTATCATTACTAACTGACTGTAACACATCCAAAGTGATCAGGCTTTGCTAAAATACAAAACCATCAGTATTAAAACAATAGGCGGAAATCAGACGGTCATAATTTTTTTTTCCTTTTTGCAGTCTCCTCTGTTGTGCCACTCGGAATGGCTATCTTTCTTCACTTATTCTGGAAATCAAATACTCCGTTCTAAGTAGCTGCCCCAGTACTCTAGTCTACGGGAAGCAATCAATATCAGGGTACTGTTGTGCCACTCAGAATTACTCAGAATTGTTCTTCACTTATTCTGGAAATCAAATACTCCGTTCTAAGTAGCTGCCCCAGTACTCTAGTCTACTGGAAGCAATCAATATCAGGGTACTGTTGTGCCACTCAGAATTACTCAGAATTGTTCTTCACTTATTCTGGAAATCAAATACTCCGTTCTAAGTAGCTGCCCCAGTACTCTAGTCTACTGGAAGCAATCAATATCAGGGTACTGTTGTGCCACTCAGAATTACTCAGAATTGTTCTTCACTTATTCTGGAAATCAAATACTCCGTTCTAAGTAGCTGCCCCAGTACTCTAGTCTACTGGAAGCAATCAATATCAGGGTACTGTTGTGCCACTCAGAATTACTCAGAATTGTTCTTCACTTATTCTGGAAATCAAATACTCCGTTCTAAGTAGCTGCCCCAGTACTCTAGTCTACTGAAAGCAATCAATATCAGGGTACTGTTGTGCCACTCAGAATTACTCAGAATTGTTCTTCACTTATTCTGGAAATCAAATACTCCGTTCTAAGTAGCTGCCCCAGTACTCTAGTCTACTGGAAGCAATCAATATCAGGGTACTGGTGTAACGACGTTTTCCACTTTGATGGACAAACTGTTGGAAGAATTGATGTGACTTACGGGACAATGATCAAAGAAACAAGCCAAATTGAAACAGACAGTGCAATATAACAAAACGTTAAGTTGTCTATGAATGTACAGGATATGCATTGTCCCGGTCAGCATGCCAAGTTAAAGCCATGAAAATGGTCACTTTGATGCAGCCTATCCTCAGGAAGCCCACTAGATTCAAGATCTGTCTGGAAAATAAAAACGGTGAGGAGGAGACATTTCCTTCAGTGACGGAACCAATAGAAATAATGGAGAAGTCATTCTGATTTGATATGTACTCCTTATATTTCGTACATAAAACATATTTTCGTACAAAAGTGGACAAATGAATAAGAGCCAATCAGAGCCAATGTTGCTGAATAACAATTGTGAATTTGAAACATGTTAGACTGTACGCAACACAAATGATAACTACATTCTTCATGCCTTAAAAACTTTGGAACAGAATATTTAGGTAATTACCGTACACAGACCAAACACAATTTCAACGTAAATAAATGAGACATCTCAGGGGAAGGAAAATTCGTTGGAAACAGTTATATAAGACTAGAGAAAAGATGTGCTAATAAGTAGGCATCCATCAGGACCACGGAAATAAATTATGAACTTTTGCAGCTAAAGAATAAAATGGATGGGACACTGTACAATCAAAGGCAAACTGAGCAGGGGAAATTATGCATAAAAAACCCTGCAGTCTCAAGAAACAACGTTTGCCAGTAAATGATTGTTAGAATACGTTACAAAGCAAGCAAATTAGTAAAAAATATATGCTCACAGAAAATAATGAAATATATAATGCAACAAGGACTTATTTGGAAAACGTGTATAAAAACAAAGCGACATAAACCCAAACCATAAAAAGTCAAAATAAATTGATAACAGCAGCTACATTAAACATTAGCCGTACTTTCAGGACATTGCTCTACGTGTGGTCACTTCAGCGTCTTGCAAAGACCAGGAAGCAAACATTCTTTCCCTTTCTCTATTCAACCTCTCTCTCCTCTCCCTGGTGTCCTAGAACAGAAAGGACACGATGCCCTCAGGCACGGGAGCTATGTTTATCATACTTATCATACTTACGTCTGTTTATGAGAACTCCAGAGAGAGCATTGCCGCAGGTACAATCGCCTGATGAATCACCCCCACTCCAGGCATACAGGCAGAATATTAGTTCCCTGATGAATCACCCCCACTCCAGGTACACAGGTAGAATATTAGTTCCCCGATGAATCACCCCCACTCCAGGCACACAGGCAGAATATTAGTTCCCCGATGAATCACCCCCACTCCAGGCACACAGGCAGAATATTAGTTCCCCGATGAATCACCCCCACTCCAGGCACACAGGCAGAATATTAGTTTGATGAATCACCCCCACTCCAGGCACACAGGCAGAATATTAGTTTGATGAATCACCCACACTCCAGGCACACAGGCAGAATATTAGTTCCCCGATGAATCACCCACACTCCAGGTACACAGGCAGAATATTAGTTTGATGAATCACCCCCACTCCAGGTACACAGGCAGAATATTAGTTCCCCGATGAATCACCCCCACTCCAGGCACACAGGCAGAATATTAGTTCCCCGATGAATCACCCCCACTCCAGGCATACAGGCAGAATATTAGTTTGATGAATCACCCCCACTCCAGGCACACAGGCAGAATATTAGTTCCCTGATGAATCACCCCCACTCCAGGCACACAGGCAGAATATTAGTTCCCCGATGAATCACCCCCACTCCAGGCATACAGGCAGAATATTAGTTTGATGAATCACCCCCACTCCAGGCATACAGGCAGAATATCAGTTCCCCGATGAATCACCCACACTCCAGGTACACAGGCAGAATATTAGTTCCCCGATGAATCACCCCCACTCCAGGTACACAGGCAGAATATTAGTTCCCCGATGAATCACCCCCACTCCAGGTACACAGGCAGAATATTAGTTCCCTGATGAATCACCCCCACTCCAGGTACACAGGCAGAATATTAGTTCCCCGATGAATCACCCCCACTCCAGGTACACAGGCAGAATATTAGTTCCCTGATGAATCACCCCCACTCCAGGTACACAGGCAGAATATTAGTTCCCCGATGAATCACCCCCACTCCAGGTACACAGGCAGAATATTAGTTCCCGATGAATCACCCCCACTCCAGGTACACAGGCAGAATATTAGTTCCCTGATGAATCACCCCCACTCCAGGCACACAGGCAGAATATTAGTTCCCTGAAGCAAGGGCACCTGAAGTCGGAATCGATCGCCACTATAGCGCCGTTCCATCACTCGGTGCCCT
>CM065739.1:53639790-53644790 GCA_033310375.1 Conus canariensis
GTCTCTCTCTCTCTCTCTCTCTCTCTCTCTCCTCTCTCTCTCTCTCTCTCTCTCTCTCTCTCCCCCTCCTCTCTCCCCTTATTTTCTCTTTATGTGCATGCATTATTGTCTGTATTTGTCGTTTTGTAAGCCGTTTTTCTTTTTTTTTTCTTTCTTCTCATTTCTTGTTTCATTTATTTTTTCTTCTATCTGAGGGCAGGTTGTAAAAATGAGAATGCTTAATAAATCAACTTCTTGAAATCGCTTAATCCTCTCTTTTTTGGCGTCTTAGATCTGTATTTCCGTTATGTAGACCTGGATGCAGTTTAGACATGCATTCAATCAGCAGGACGAGATGGGGAAAACGTGACTCTTAAAACTGACATACGCGCTGGCTGCCATAAATGTCGGCCTGCTGCTGCGTTTCAGTGTTGAGAGCGTCGGTATTGATGTGTGGGTCCATGTGCCATTGATCACCGACAAATATGACACCAACTCCTGCTTTAAGTCACACACCAAGTGAACTCAAATACTATAACTCAACTGAATCCAGCTCCCTTCCAGTGTCAGTCTCCTTAGTGAGCAGTACAATGGACACCACTGACCCTGTTGACTGGGATGCGTGGAACGATCAGATCCAACCATTCAAACAGGCCGCCTTACTGATCTGGAAGATTAGCAATCTCTTGGTGAGTGTGTTTGGAATATTTGGTAATTTTATGATCATGCTGATCATGCTACGTCTTCCAGCATCCACTTCTGGCGTTTTCTTCCAGGTTCTGGCCTGGTCTGACCAGCTGCAGGTGCTAATAGGACCCCTTAGCTCCATTATTTTTCACCAGTTCAAACTGCTACCATTTGCTTTTCGTGGTTCCTGGCAGTGTAAAATAACCGTACTAATGTTGAACATAAACCCACCGTTATCTGCATGGATGCTGGTGGCACTCGCCTTGCTAAGAGCAGCTTCTGTTCTGTGGCCACTTCGCATTAGTGTTGTGTGGACGAAGAGGAAGTCGCGATGTACTGCTGGCATCATGACCATTGCTGTCTCTCTCATCAATTGTCACGTCCTCTATGGATATGATATGGGATCTTGTCACTATATGTGCTGTGACGATGCAGTATCAGAAACATACAGCTGGTTTTATGTCGTTATCTGGCAGTGGGTAGAAATAATCCAATGCTGTTTTCTCCCTCTTACGTCGTTGGGGGTCAGCAACAGTGTTCTTCTCTGGAATCTGGTCAAGTCTGTCAGGACAAGCACGCACCTTGTCGAAAAAGCCACCCAGGATTCCAGACAACAGAGGGTGAATTCTTTGACCGTCACCTTGATTATTACAAGTATCACCTTTTTCCTCCTGACAACACCAGCCGCCGTATTCAAGGTCATATTTGTTCATGTCAATAGGCATGACCCGATTGTGAGTGTACTATATGATATCTTCAAAATGGCCAGCGACACCCTGGTGGACTGCAACAGTGCCGTCAACTTCTACTTGTACTGTCTAACAAGCACCAAGTTCAGAGCACAGTTTAAAAGTATAACATTCGAATTTTTCGGCCTCTGCTACAAGAAAGAAGTCAGGTCTGAGCGCAGACCCACCCCATCAGAGACAACTATGCCATCCAGTGCTGGTTTTACTATGAACCAAAGGATGTAAATGACAGAGTAGGTGATATTCTTACAAACAGGTTAACTTAACTTATCACTGTTTGCTGGTTTTTATCTACGCATTTGAGTTTCGCTGTAGATATGACCAGTTTCATGCAATGTTAGTGTCATAAATGACCAACCCAGAGACTATGTAATAACTTCGGAGGTCTCTTCCGAGTCCCAGGAGAATGTTGAAAGCGCACATACCTTCCAGAAATTGTTTTCTGAATGTTAATGAACGCTGTCGTAATACTTTGTGGTTCCCATTCTTCCTAAAAGGTCCCATGCATTTTGACTGGACAGATTACTTCAATAATCCGAGTGTCTAGAATATTCCATTTTCACTGACTAGCTGTTCTGCATCATATTTCTTGACTTTTCGATTTAATTAGGTCTAAGTAATGACAGGGGTGTGTGCAGGGTAGGAGGGGTGTGTGCAGGGTAGGAGGGGTGTGTGCAGGGTAGGAGGGGTGTGTGCAGGGTAGGAGGGGTGTGTGCAGGTAGGAGGGGTGTGTGCAGGGTAGGAGCGGTGTGTGCAGGGTAGGAGCGGTGTGTGCAGGGTAGGAGGGGTGTGTGCAGGGTAGGAGGGGTGTGTGCAGGGTAGGAGGGGTGTGTGCAGGGTAGGAGGGGTGTGTGCAGGGTAGGAGCGGTGTGTGCAGGGTAGGAGGGTGTGTGCAGGGTAGGAGGGGTGTGTGCAGGGTAGGAGGGGTGTGTGCAGGGTAGGAGCGGTGTGTGCAGGGTAGGAGGGGTGTGTGCAGGGTAGGAGGGGTGTGTGCAGGGTAGGAGGGGTGTGTGCAGGGTAGGAGGGGTGTGTGCAGGGTAGGAGGGGTGTGTGCAGGGTAGGAGGGGTGTGTGCAGGGTAGGAGGGGTGTGTGTGTGATGGTGGCGCAGACTGAAAGAGGAAAGTGATTCAAGAAAATGATTACGAGAGCGTGATCATTAGAGAGTGGAGCACACGTCTCAATCTTGGAACCCTTGTGTTGGTCATATGAGCAGTGATCTGTGAATCGTCAGCGGGTGGTGAAGACATTGATCTTTGTACCAGAATGTACTTTACCTCTGTCTGGACTGATCCAACCAGAGAACAGAACCAGCTCTTTGACCATCGCCCCAGCCAGCGTCCAACGCTCACTGAACAGGAGTTTAAATCTCCGTCGCAATGTCAATGGACCAAGCAGATCTCTCAAATTTGAATTATCTCCCCGGAGCCTTCAACGATGAAAAGTGACAACTTAGCAGGAAGAGAGGGACCTCAAGCTGACCAGACTGTGAAGGTTCTCAGGGGTACAGTGTAGAGACTGCAAACAGGAACTAGGACAATGGGCGTCAGTGGACAGCGCCGACATACCCTTCTTCCAGGAAAAACTGACTCCGTGCCGGCCTAAACCTTCATCAAATCATCATCGGCAACATCAAGGAAATGACTGTCCGTGCCGGCCTAAACCTTCATCAAATCATCATCGGCAACATAAGGAAATGACTCTCCGTGCCGACCTAACCCTTCATCAAATCATCATCGGCAACATAAGGAAATGACTCTCCGTGCCGGCCTAAACCTTCATCAAATCATCATCGAGACATCGATGGCACCAGAACTGCAGATGACTTTAACCCAGAATGCAAAGGGAAGCCGACCACTTCAGATCAAGACGACCTATCACAGAAAGCGAAGATTGTCAGCATAACTGACTGTGGTCCAAAAGGCGAACCTGTGACGACAGAAATCTATGAGGAAGCAGAGAAACAGATAAAGACTCCTGGTGTTATGTCCACAAACGAATATGATGCCAAGGCTTTGTGCTATGATGGTGACGGCTCAAGCAAAGAAAGATGGAGACACTGTGCCATTAGAACTGTCTAACAATGCCAAGGTGGACATTGTTGATACAGACTGACTGAAATGCAGAAAGCCAATAACTCCCTTGATAAATACCGAGACTGCAGGGATAAAGCCAATAACTCCCTTAATAAATACCGAGACTGCAGGGATAAAGCCAATAACTCCCTTAATAAATACCGAGACTGCAGGGATACCGTCACAAAGAAACTTGCAGAAGTTTGCTTTAAAGAAAGGATCATTAAGACGATAAACTTCAGCTATAATGAACCTCTGCCTCAGGTGTTAGTCTCATACATGCTACACCATCCAAGCTACAGTGGTTTCTAATGGAGTTCACACACGACTGCATTACAGGAGGTCACATGGACATCAGGAAAACTGCAGACAGGATCTAGACAGCTTCCTAGAGGCCAGGTCTGCAAAGTGACGTTACATAATTTTGTAAATTCTGTCATGTATGTCAAAAAAGATGACAGAAAGGAAAGTTCCCAGGATCCCTTTGAAAAAGACACCTCGGATAGACTTGCCTTTCACGCAAGCGAGGAAAGATCTTATCAGACCTCTTAATCCAGTGAGTGATGATAAGCACACGTACATTCTGGCACCCTTAGATGATGCTGCAAGGTACCCTGAAGCTTTTCTCCGAACACAATTGATACAGACACTCTAAGCTGTAGCACAGGTTGACATTTTCAGCAGACGAAGAGTTCCTGAAGAAATCCTAAGTCGTCTGGGTGGCCAATGCGTGTCAAACGGCATGAAGGCAGTGACGAGGCTGCTCAACGCTCGTCACGTCACCACATCCGCTCATCATCCTGCGTGCTCTGGACTGGAGGGAACGTCCAGGGGA
This sequence comes from Conus canariensis, assembly GCA_033310375.1. Lineage (NCBI taxonomy): Eukaryota > Metazoa > Mollusca > Gastropoda > Neogastropoda > Conidae > Conus > Conus canariensis. The sequence continues at coordinate 53,644,114 of CM065739.1, forward strand.
ACATTGAAGTACCTGCTGAAGAAGGCGTGGAAGGCGTGCTGAAAACAGCCAGATCAATGCTACAGGTTCGTCAGTGTTCTATTGCTTGCGTACCGTGAGGTACCACAAGGATCCACAAGTCTGTCCCCTTCGGGCTACAGAACAAAAGGACTGTGAGAAACCCCATGCACATCTGTAGGAACCGTGGAAGAAAGGGATGGGTCAAGAAGAAGAGGTGAGAGGAAATGAACTCTGGAGCCCAGCCCAATAGTGCGGTGAATATCACTACAGGCACAAGGAAAGGGTCAAGAAGTTCCAGAAAATGGATGGAGGTGCTGCTGCTCCTAACTACTGACAAAAGTCACTGATGCATTGCAAAGAGCCTTTCATTCTAGAGAAGACTGCTGGACTGAATCACCACAAAAGGAAAATGAAAGAAACACGACAGGTGATCCACGCAAATCGCTCTGAAAGGGAGAAGGGGAGCGAAAATAAACAGGCCAAAGACTGTCATTTCTGCAGACATGAGTGCGAAAAAAAAAAACTCGTATCTGGAGAAGAGGTTCTTGCGACAGTTGAGGACACTATGAACGATTATAAACGTTCAGACCTTCGTGAAATCTGTTTAAGCGAATCCATGGAACATAACACCACATCAACAGAAAATCTCGGAGGTCATGAATGAGTTTTCTGACTGA
>CM065739.1:53649790-53659790 GCA_033310375.1 Conus canariensis
TCATAGAAGTACCATAAGAACTAGACACAGATAACAAACATGAATTCAGAAACGATCTTAAGATAGCATAAGGGATCGCAGTTTAAACGCTTTAAATAGATAAATCGACAAATTTCGGACTGTTTGTTCATGAGTACATGCCAAAAGCAGTGCTAATCTGAAATGGTTTGGGTCTTTGTAATACTTCAACGGTATATACTGAGTTCTTAAGTTTTGCAGGACAGGACAACATAACACAAAATGCAATTCGCTTTCTGTCTCCTCTCTGCAAAGCTGGCACATTAAATCTTCATCGCTATGGAATCGATGACGGTAATAATGCACAGCAATTTCAGAAATACCAAGTCTAAATCTAGTAGTTACATACCTTAAATGCGTATCCAGATGAAGCAAAAGTTAAGTTTTAACATTAGGCACAATGCAAAACGTCCTGTAAACATTAAATCTTTCACTATTACTAATATGATAATTCCACTCTTGCCATCTGCACGCAATTAGTCTATCTCTAAAGATTCGGAGAAAATCATCAATTGCATCAACCCCTTGGTTCAACCAGACATAACCAAACCCATACATGTATAATTTACAACGAACATTTGAAGCCCAGTTTCTTTTATCACGTTCGTCCAAATCAAACAACATGCGATAAGCCTTATATGGTAATCTATGCTCATCCATTCTTGTTAATTTCAACCAAAACCTAACACATTTTATAACAGAATTTATGTAAATAGGATACCTGTTCGTTTCTCCATACACCAGATCGTTTGGTGTTCGAAAATCGACGCCTAGAAAACGTTTGAGAGCGTACAAATGTACTTTTTCGCAATGTACAGCGGCATTATCCAGTCCCCATAATTCCGCACCATACTGAAGCATTGGCTGAATCTGTGAGTCGAATAATTTTAGAAGCGTGATCAGAGAATTATTTTTCAACTTATATAGTTTTTGCAAAATGCATAACAGAGCATTCTTGGCTCGGCTGGAAAGGCTATTGCACGCGGCTACAAAACTAAGCCTTGTAGAGAAGTATATTCCTAGGTATTTGTATACGTTAACAACAGGCATTCTTATTCCATTATAAGTCCATTTCTCATTAGCAGATAAATAACCCCCTTTCCTAAATACAACAACATTACTTTTATTCATATTCACCTTCAAATGTAGTGCTGACGCTGCGCCATACAAACTGTTTATCTGTGTTTGCAGGCCAATAACTGTTTCTGCCAGCAAAGCTACATCATCAGCCAGTAATAATATAAACAGCTCAAAGTAATCATGTGTAAATACTGCACCATGTTTGCCTCTTCTTATAACTTCTAATCTAATTCGTTGATAAATAAAGAGAACAATATAGGGCTGCAAACATCACCTTGTTTCACCCCACGTGTACAATTAATATACTCAGTCAATTTAACTCCACATCTGACCCTAGCTTTCACATTTATGTACATACTACGAATACATTTATACAACTTGCCTTTAATCCCATTTTTCAAAAGGATCGGCCATAACAGGCTTCTTTCTATGGAGTCAAACGCCTTTTCAAAGTCAATGAAGGCAACGTAAAGTTTACGGTTGAAACAAAACTGTTTTTGTATTAATGCTAACAAAGTAAACATATGGTCAGTTGTAGAATATCCTCTTTTAAATCCCGCTTGATGTTCGCCTGTCAAGTTATATTCTTCTATCCATTCTCTAAGTCTATTATTTATGACTGCACTATAAATTTTACTGCTAATGTCACACAAAGATATACCTCTATAATTGCTAGGATTATTTACATCGCCTTTTTTAAATAAAGGAATTATATAGACTCTGTCCAGCTGTCGGGGAAAATTCCCTGGTCAAACAATACGTTGAAAAATTTCACAAAAAAATCAACTGTCCGATCTCCTGCATATTTCAGCACAGAGAGAGAGAAGAAGACAGACAGACAGAGAGACAGACAGACAGACAGACAGAGACAGAGACAGACAGACAGACAGACAGATAGACAGAGAGACAGACAGACAAAGTGTAAATAAATACAGTAATACAAAGTGTGAAAAAGAAGAAGAGTAAAGAGAAGGTGAGAGAGAGAGAGAGAGAGATGGAAGATAGGATGGAGAGATAGATAGATAGATGGGTAATAGATAGAAGACAGAACAGTCAGACAGACAGATAGGTAGACAGACAGGCAGATAGACAGATAGATAAATAGATAGATACATAGACAGGTCTATGGTATGGTTTGCGGGGCGCTTGTGAGCAGCTTATGATTGTACTCTGAGCCACCGGTACATGGACCACACATTGAAGCGTTGACTCAGACAATGAATATCAGAGGGGTCTCTTCACATACAGTGTCTGGATGCTGCAACGTTTACCCTTACAACACTCCTCATAGTGAACCAGTGTGCTCTTTCTATGACACAGACAATGAATATCAGAGGGGTCTCTTCACATACAGTGTCTGGATGCTGTAACGTTTACCCTTACAACACTCCTCATAGTGAACCAGTGTGCTCTTTCTATGACACAGACAATGAATATCAGAGGGGTCTCTTCACATACAGTGTCTGGATGCTGCAACGTTTACCCTTACAACACTCCTCATAGTGAACCAGTGTGCTCTTTCTATGACTTCTTGATAATAGTAGATATTCCAAACGTCAGGGAAACGTACGAAGATGGGAGGGGGAAAGAGAGAGACAGAGACAGAGAGACAGAGAGAGAGAGAGAGAGAGAGAGAGACAGACAGACAGACAGACAGACAGACAGAGACAGACAGACAGACAGACAGACCAGAGACAGAGACAGACAGACAGACAGGCAGACAGACAGACAGACAGAGAAAGAGCCAGAGAAATGTGCGAGCGAGCGAAATAGAGAGACAAACGGACAGATAGAGCACACACACACACACACACACACACACACACACACACACACACACACACAGAAAAGATAGACAAAAACAGAGGGCAGGACAGCAGAGTGGAAGTGTGTGTGTGTGTGTGTGTGTGTGTGTGTGTGTGTGTGTGTGTGTGTGTGTGTGTGTGTGTGTGTGTGTGTGTGTGTGTGTGTGTGTGTGTGTGTGTGCGTGTGTGTGTGTGTGCTACTACATGTATGTCTGTCAGTCTTCTGTCCTGTCTGTCTGTCTGTCTGTCTCTGTTTGTCTGTTTCCGTCCGTCCGTCCGTCCGTCCGTCCCTCTCTCTCTCTCTCTCTCTCTCTCTCTCTCTCTCTCTCTCTCCTTGATATGACATGTTTTGAAGGGAATGAGAGAGGGGGAGGCTCTGGGTGGGGTGGCAGGTTAGACGATGTCAAATCTTGTTTTGCCAAGTTTTGACACGCTTTTAAAATGTCTCCCTCTCCTAAAAGCTGCTTCGTCCGAGCACGACCTGTCCTTTTCAATTACCATCCCTGTCACCACCACCATCCCCCCCCCCCATTTCCCTCACCGTCCCCTTCTTCTATCTCTCTCCCCCTTTATCACGTTCTCCCTGTCTGTCCTCGCCATCTTCTTAGTGACCATCACCCCTTCCAACACACACACACACACACACACACACACACACACACACACACATCACACACACACACACACACACACACACACACACACACACACAACATGCATGCACACACACACACACACCACACACACACACACACACACACACACACACACACACACACACACACACACACACGCGCACGCACGATCTGATGAAATAAACTTACTATTACCTTAACATTACATTGACATTGAACGAAATGAAGATCACATAAGAGCAGGAATTTTAGTTCCAGAAACTGAATTATTTTCTACAGTTAAATTAAAAGAGTAAAACACTTTCTACATATTAAAATCTCATAATAGAATCATAATCTTTTAAACACACACACGTACACACACACACACACACACACACACACACACACACACACACACACATCACCACCACACACACACTCACTCCCTCACTGAGTAAAAGAGACAGACAAACAGACAGACAGACAGAGAACATTTCTTTCCACAAAGGCTACAGCCCCTGCATGAACGAGGGGCGATAACAATATTTATGCACGTACCCTTAACTGTCATTGTACATTTCAGAACTACCTCCGCACACGCCGCCACGCGCGTTCGGCAGGTGGGGGTGAGGGTGTGTGTGAGACAGAGAGAGAGACAGAGACAGGACAGACAAACAGACAGACAGACAGGCAGGCAGGCAGGCAGAGAGAGACAGAGTGGGAGATATAGAGAGAGAAAAAAAGCAGACCGGCAAACAGAGTAGCAGAGAGAGAGAGGGAGGGAGAGACACAGAGAGGAGAGACTGACAGACAAACAGAGACAGTGACAGACAGCAGAGACAGACAGACAGATTTTGTGCTGCTCCCAACAGCGGCGAGCTTCTCAACGGCTGGCCAGTCTGCAATTCGTGTCCGGTCTGGGCGACAGACCAGGACCACTCGCTACGGGTGACGCACCATCGTCACAATCCTATCAACCTACCAGGGCGGTACTCGGCAAACGCGACAGGGCGTCATGCATCTCCGCCTCGCTCTGCACGCTCCCCCATATACCATCTGAACAAGTAAACTACGACGACAACAATGACCTAGAGAAACAAGGAAACAAGGAACAAAGAACAAAGGAGGAAACGAAAAAGATAAGAAATAAGAACGAAGGAAGAAAAAAAAAAAAAAAGCTAGAAAGAAAGAAACCGATCAAACACGAAACAAAGAACAAAGAAAGAAGGGAAAAAGGCGAGAAACAAAGAACAAAGGCAGAAAAACAAGAAAGAAGCCGATCAAACACGAAACAAAGAACAAAGAAGGAAACGAAAAAGACGAGAAATAAAGAACGGAAGGAAGGAGGAGAAAAAGAAGACAGAAGGAAGGAATGAAGCCAATCGACAAACGAACACAGAAAAAAAGGGCACAAAAGTAGAAGGAAGACAGGAAGGTGGCATGAATAAAGAATGAGCCACGTTTGTGCATGCCGAGTCTTTTACTGCACCACGCATGTATGAACAAGGATGTGCTTCAGAATGTTAAGAACAGCGAGCTCAGGAGAGAGAGAGAGAGAGAGAGAGAGAGAGAGAGAGAGAGAGAGAGAGAAGAGAGACAGACAGACAGACAGACAGACAGACAGACAGACAGAAAAGACAGAGCGAGTGACAGACAGGCAGACAGACAGGCAGGCAGGCAGGCGGGAAGGACAGACAGACAGACAGACAAGAGAGAAAAAAGAGAGAGAGAGAAGAGAGAGAGAGAGAGAGAGAGAGGCAGTCAGACAGACAGACAGACAGACAAAAACAGAGACAGAGAGAAAGAGAGAAGTGGAAGACAGACAGACAGACAAAAACAGAGACAGAGAGAAAGAGAGAAGTGGAAGACAGACAGACAGACAAAAACAGAGACAGAGAGAAAGAGAGAAGTGGTAGACATGCAGACAGACAGATAAAAAAAGAGACAGAGTGAAAGAGTGAAGTGGAAGACACACAGACAGACAGACAGACAAACAGACAGAGAAGAGAGAAGTGAAACAGACAGACAAAACAGAGACAGAGAGAAAGAGAAGTGGAAGACATGCAGACAGACAGACAGACAAAAACAGAGACAGAGTGAAAGAGAGAAGTGGAAGACATACATACAAACAGACAGACTGACAAAAACAGAGACAGAGAGAAAGAGAGAAGTGGAAGACAGACAGACATACAGACAGACAGACAAAAACAGAGACAGAGAGAAAGAGAGAAGCGGAAGACAGACAGACAACACACACACACACACACAAAACAGAGACAGAGTGAAAGAGAGAAGTGGAAGACAGACAGACAGACAGACAGACACACAAAAACAGAGACAGAGAGAAAGAGATAAGTGGAAGACATACAGACATACAGACACACAAAAACAGAGACAGAGTGAAAGAGAGAAGTGGAGACAGACAGACAGACAGACAGACACACAAAAACAGAGACAGAGTGAAAGAGAGAAGTGGAAGACAGACAGACAGACACACAAAAACAGAGACAGAGAGAAAGAGAGAAGTGGAAGACATACAGACATACAGACAAAAACAGAGACAGAGTGAAACAGAGAAGTGGAAGACATACATACAAACAGACAGATAGACAAAAACAGAGACACGGAGAAAGAGAGAAGTGGAAGACATAGACATACAGACATACAGACAAAGACAGAGACAGGGAGAATGAGAGAAGTGGAAGACATACAGACATACAGACAAAAACAGAGACAGAGAGAAAGAGAAGTGGAAGACATACAAACAGACAGACAGACAAAAACAGAGACAGAGTGAAAGAGAGAAGTGGAAGACATACATACAAACAGACAGACAGACAAAAACAGAGACAGAGAGAAAGAGAGAAGTGGAAGACATACAGAAGACAGACAGACAGACAGACAAACAGAGACAGAGAGAAAGAGAGAAGTGGAAGACATGCAGACATACAGACAAAAACAGAGACAGGGAGAAAGAGAGAAGTGGAAGACATACTTACAAGCAGACAGACAGACAAAAACATAGACAGAGAGAAAGAGAGAAGTGGAAGACATACAGACATACAGACAAAAACAGAGACAGAGAGAAAGAGAGAAGTGGAAGAATACAGACATACAGACAAACGGAGACAGGAGAAAGAGAGAAGTGAAGACAGACAGACAGACAGACAAAACGGAGACAGGGAGAAAGAGAGAAGTGGGAGACAGACATACAAACAGACAAAAAACAGAGACAGAGAGAAAGAGAGAAGTGGAAGACAGACATACAAACAGACAAAAACAGAGACAGAGTGAAAAAGAGAAGTGGAAGACATGCAGCAGACGACAGACAGACAGACAGACAGACAAAAACAGAGACAGAGAGAAAGAGAGAAGTGGAAGACATACAGACATACAGGCAGACAAAAACAGAGGGAGAAAGAGAGAAGTGGAAGACATCATACAAACAGACAGACAGACAAAAACAGAGACAGAGAGAAAGAGAGAAGTGGAAGCATCATACAGACAGACAGACAGACAGACAGACAGACAGACAGACAAACAGACAGACACAATGAGGGAATGAACGATGATCAGAAACTCCAGACAGCGTGTTCTCAAACCAGACTTTGTCAATTCGATGAATTTTCATCTGGTGCTCCTCTCGACGTTCACCTGATGTTCGGGGTCGCCGAGATCGGAATGATGCACCCTTTTTGTCATTGTCTTTGTCGTTTCATCATTCCGTCCCTCACTCCCAACACCCCTCCCACCACCCCCGCCCACCCCCAATCCCGCCCCCTCCTCCTCCTCCTCCCCGCTCGTCCCTGCCCACCGACACGACCCACCTCTCTTTCAATACAGAAAGCAGTTTAAAACCAAGGCTCTTATGAATCATTTATATTCAAAGCAGACAGGGAGAAAAAAAAAAACCAGCAACAGCCTGAGAAAACTTCAATGTCGCATTTTCGTTTACAACGAGTTTTGGGGTGTGGTTTTTCTTTTCAACTGTCGTCCAGTCTGTTCTTCTTGTTCGGCTTGGTGAAGGTATCTACAGATCAACCGGGTGATTAGAACCTTCATGATCTGGTTAGACTCCAAAGGAGATGTACCGAAAAGATACTGGACTATCGCCATGATGTAGGATCTGTTACCTTTTTTTTCCTCTTTGCACACGCCAAAAAAAAAAAAAAAAAAAAAATCTGAGTCTGGAAACAAGAAAAACAAACAAACAAACAAACAAAATGATACAATGAAAAGCAGAAACAGAGAACAAAAAAAAAACAAACACCAAACGACAAAAAAAAAAAGACGAAGGAAAGACAGAAACAAACCATCCGATAAAGGAGTAAAGGAAGGAAAGGAAGGAGAAAGACAGGCAGGAAGCAGGAATTACAAGAAGGAACAAGACGAACGAACGGATGAATGAATGAATGAATTCATGAATGAACGATCAGCGTTTGCATATATTGACACACGCTCTCATCACGCACGTACGAATGCATACACGCTTATTACACGGAAAGAGAGAGAGAGAGAGAGAGAGAGAGAGAGAGAGAGAGAGAGAGAGAGAGAGGAGAGAGAGAGAGAGAAGACAGACAGACAGACAGACAGACAGACAGAGACAGAGACAGAGAGAGAGCATTGACGCCTTGACGACGCTTTGATGGCTTATTGCCTTCAACTACACGGGGGGAGGGGGGGGGGGGAGTACACATACGACTGGACACATCATTCAAGTATAAGGAAAATAAATAATGATTAAAGTAACAAAACTATCAGGACGTAACGGGTTAAAGGAGAGAGAGAGAGAGAGAGAGAGAGAGAGAGAGAGAGAGAGAGAGAGAGAGAAGGAGAGAGAGAGAGAGAGGGGAGAGACAGACAGAAAGAGAGAGAGATGGAGAAATAAATAATGATTAAATTAACAAAACTATCAGGACGTAATGGATTAATGGAGAGAGAGAGGGGGGGGGGAGAGAGAGAGAGAGAGAGAGAGAGAGAGAGAGAGAGAGAGAGAGAGAGAGCGGACAGACAGACTGAATGACCGTAAAGCAGGATTTTTAGAGCGAGGGTTCTCAAAACATGCTGCATGATGTCAACTGATGCATTTTAATCAGCCCTTCTTCGTGTTCTTCACCTAAATGTTGGAATGCACAGATTTAATAGAGTCTCAGACGAACATGTTCCAACGTTCATGAGCGCGATTCTGTCTCTCTGTCTCTGTCTCTCCCTCTCTTCTCTCTCTCCCCTCTCTCTCTCTCTCTCCTCTCCTCTCTCCTCTCTCTCTCTCTCCCTCTCCTCTCCTCTCTCTCTCTCTCCCCTCCCCCTCCCCTCTCTCTCTCTCTCTCACTCACTCACACACACACACACACACCACACACACACACACACACACACACCACACACACACACACACACTCAAACTCACACACACACACACACACACACACACACTAACACACACACACTCAAACAACACACACACACACAACACACACACAAACACCACACACACACACACACACACACACAGAATTAACGATGAAACACTTCAATTGTACACATTCTGAGAAGATACACAAGACACGAGACAGACAGACAGACTAGACAGAGACAGAGACAGAAGACAGACAGAAGACAGAGAGAGAGAGCAGAGACAGCAAAGAGAGAGAAGAGAGGAGAGCAAAGGGAGAGACAGACAGAGGAGAGAGGAGAGAGAAGAAAGGAGAGAAGAGAGAGAGAGAGGAGAGAGAGAAGAGAGAGAGAGAGAGAGAGTCACACAGACAGAGACACACAGACAAAGAAAGACAGAGAGGGAGGTAAAGAGAGAGGATGAGAGGGAAGAGAGAGGGAAGAGAGACAGACAGACTGACTGAGAGAGAGAGAGGAGATGAGAGAGAGAGAGAGAGAGAGAGAGAGAGAGAGAGAGAGAGAGAGAGACTCACATAGACATAGACAACAGACAGAGAAAGACAGAGCGATAACGTGAGGAGAAAAGAGATGGTGAGAAAGAGGGAGGGAGGGGGAGGACAGACAGACAGACAGACAGACGTAGACAGACCTAACTTGACAAACCTTCAGCCAAAACAGGTCGTCGGCGCTGGTGTTGGAGAAACTAATAGATGCGAATGAAAACATAAAGACCTGGGCGCACATGCAAGCGTGTGCGCACACGCGGATGCGCGCGCGCGCGCGCGCGCACCCACACACACACCCACACACACACACACACACACACAGAGGGAGAGAGAAAAACAGAGAGAGGGACAGTCAGACAGACAGAAACAAAGACAGACAGAGAGAGAGGGGGGGGGGGGGGGGGAGGAGAAACAACGTCATAGAAAGAAAGACAGAAAGACAGAGACAAACAAAGAAGTGCAGACTAACCGGCAGACAGACAAATTGACAGACAGACAAACAGAGAGAGTGAGGTAAGGAGGGAGAGAGGGGAAGGAGGAAGGAAGAGAGAGAGAGAGACAGAGAGAGAGAGAGAGACAGACA
>CM065739.1:53662290-53664790 GCA_033310375.1 Conus canariensis
TACAGCGGAATCTAGATTAACGGACATGATTTCAATTCCCATACGTACATGCCAAACTATGATGATATAATCCGCCTTGATCCAGTTGCACTAAAATCAACAGGGTTACTTTCATATTGTGCAAATTCAGTCAAATTTAAAACAATTTGTCACACGTAGAGAAATACAGCATTAATCTATTTGGAATGAAATAAGTCTTAAAACATTGTAAACCGATTATCATAGGATTTCTTTACAGCACCAGCTGACTGGTATGCCAAGTTTGATTTGATGATAGATGCTGCGGTATTTGAATCCAAAGAAACAATTTTGTTCGGGTGACTTTCAATACAGATTTAACAATTCCTTGAACACAACGGAGTCGTAGCTATGCTGTGTACGGAGTAGAACAAATAACCGATCGCCCAACACACGTTACTGAACACTCGGAAACCCTTTATAAATCATGTTTACATCAGCTCAAAAGCTGACGTTGTGGAAATGTGTTCTGTTCGAACCGGATGCACTGACCATTTTTCTGTTCGTTTAACATGGACGAAGAACGGTGTAAACAGTCCCAAGCTGGGGCACAAGGAAATCCATCAGAGATCCGTCATATATATTGACAGAAACGGCTTTCTTGATGATATGTTCTGTTCCTCGGGGCATGGATGTCTCCATCAGATAAGACACACTGATCAAGATGTTAGTCACTACTGGGTACACACCTTCATTTCAATGTATGATGAGCATGCTCCCTTTGTGGGAAAACGAGAAAAACATGTTATGAAACCTCTGTGGTTGACAAAGGAAAATGGACAATGATATACATTCGAGATCACTTACTGAATCACAGGACAAAGAACGTTTCAGAAAAAAAAGAACGAATTCCATGAAGCAAAAAGGAAGGAAAAAAATGTTTGAAAAGATTTGTTACCCTCTCTAAGAGTTCAAAATTGATTTGGAAAGCTATTAATCTTTTGACTGATAGTAAAGCGAACTCCTAAGTCGAGGAGGAAGAGAAGAATTGCAAAGGACGAGGAGGAGAACATAAACAGGTACAAAAACAAAGGCGAGAAGAAGAACAAGAAGAAAACGAAGAAGTACTGAGGGAGGTGGGGGGGGGGGGGGTTGATGAAAAGGAAGAGGATGAGGTAGAGGAGAACAAGAACAAGAAGAACTGAGAAGAGGAAGAAGGAGGAGAAGTTGGTGACGACGTCGACGACGAGAAGAAGAAGAGAAGAAGAGAGAGAGAGGAGGAGGAGGAGAAGAAGAAGAAGAAGAAGAAGAAGAGAGGAGGAGGAGGAGGAGGAGGAAGAGGAAGGAGGAGGGAAAAAGAAGAAGAAGGAGAAGAGAGGAGGAGGAGGAGAAGGAGGAGGAGGAGAAAGACAAGAAGAGAGAGGAGGAGGAGAAGAGAAGAAGAAGAAGAAGAGAGCAAGAAGAAGAGGAGGAGGAGGACGAAGAGGAGGAGGAGGAGAAATAGAACAAAACACAGCACAATATACCTTTGTAGTCACAATGGGCCTAACTTTCCCTCCGCACGCGTACAGGTATGGATGCTCGAGATCTTTTTCTCACCGCCCTGGCACTGCTGAAGGGTGATGTCAACGTCCGATTAGCCCAAGGCGCAGAAGAACAGGCTACTCACAAAAGCACCGCCACAGCCCTGCTTATATACACACCTCCCAGCCTCCTCCGTAAAACCGCCGCCCCGGCCAGTTGCGCTTCTTGTCACCACACTCTATTAGCGCGACTCCCAATATTGCACACAGGCGCGCAAACAAGATGAACACCTCTTTGTTGCACGCTCCGGCCCGACGGCACAATCTTCTCACACGGCGCACCCCCCTGGAACGCGCACGCGCGTGCTTTGCACCCCCCACTCTTGTTCTGTTTCAACCTCGTAACAGTTTTCAAGTTCACAATCTTTAAGAGTCATAATATACACTTCAGCTCCACGATCAGGTCATGTACCTTTCGCCCTCTAGGGGGGACTCTGATAAAAAAAAAAAAAAAAAAAAAAAGACAGAGATGACGATAACGATCATTCATTCATGAAAAAGCAACAATCAGCATATTTAAATCAGATAGTTTCATCACTAAAATACAAACATTCACAACATATGCATCTGCTTACGTCAAATCACTCCTCCCTTTCGAGTGCCTTGTATAGATAACAAAGCAAGATTCCTGGTGACAGTTTCGTTTCTTGATGACAGGAGACCGACTTAATTTGAAAAAGTGCTGGACGTCGATGGCACTCTGACGGAAAGAATTGTCGTAGGTCTGCCAGCAGAGGGCACTAGAATACAACATGAAGTTCCCCGTCTTCCCTACCAGATCGACACCATGGACACAACAAATCCTTTTCTGTCTGGACAGTGTCTCTCTTGCGATCCACGGCAATGTATATCCCCGAAACACCAAACCTGAATTTGGTCACTTCAGACCTGACAACTCGGGGGAGAGGAGAGAGAGAGAGAGAGAGGGGGGGGGGGGGGGTCCTACCTCCAAATCCATT
>CM065739.1:53667290-53669790 GCA_033310375.1 Conus canariensis
TGTGTGTGTGCGCGCGCGCGCGCGCGCGTGCGTGCGTGCGTGCGTGCGTGTGTGTATTTGTTTTAAGGGGTAAGCATTCAAATCCGCGTCATCCTGGTGTTTGTTCCTGAAACGGCAGTCGATACAAACAGAAAGGCGCAAAGACGTGTTACCAGAATGTTGAAGGAATGCAAAAACCTGTCATATCCAGAGCTATAAAATAATTTTTTTAATAATGATTATGCTGCATCTCTCCACTTCCTGAAAGGAAGAAGAACATGTTATCCTGCCCCACAACACATTCAGTGGCATGGACAACATTCAGTTGGATACACTTTTTTCTTTTTTTTTACCTGTTTCACACTTTAATACCACGTCAAAATTCAGAGGTTAAAAATGTGCACAAAACACTGTCAGTCTCACGAAAGAAAACCTTTTTTCTTCATAGAGTTGCTATAATCACTGGAGCGAACTTTAAGGCTGGAGACAAATTTGCACACAAGACGTGAGCAGTTTAAGGAATCGTGAGGACAAAACCTCAGCATGTGAAGAGAACTTTTTTGTTTGTTTGTTTCATGATGTTGACACGTAATGGGTGATTTCTGCTGGTCATGTGACCAGATCTTTCATTTCATTTTAAGTCAGTTTGATGGGGATGAAGGTTTCAACAGACCTCCAAGCCTAGGTGAATAAGAGGCCTGCCCCTATTACTACTGCTACTACTACCACTGCTACTGCTATTACTGCTGCTGCTACTACTACTACAACTACCTCTACTACTACTACCACTACCACTGCTACTGCTACTAGCACTACTACTACTGCTACCACTGCTACTACTACTACTACGACCACTACTACTACTATGACCACTACTACTGCTACTACCACTACTACTGCTACAACCACTACTACTACTACTACCACCACCACTATTGCTACCACCACTACTACTGCCTACTGCCGCTACTACTACTACTACTACTACTACTTATAATAATGATAACGATGATGATAAAAATAATAGTAATAATAATGATGATGATGATACTAATAATAATGATAATAATAGTAATAATGATAATAATAATACTGCTACCAGCACCACCACTATCACCACTGCTACCACCAGTCCAGTATCCTAAATAAAATTTTAAAAAAATGGCGATCTGCTGAGGCATGGCTATTTAGACAAACCAACAGAGCACACACACACACACACACACACACACACACACACACACACACACACACACAGAGAGAGAGAGAGAGAGAGAGAGAGAGAGAGAGAGAGAGAGAGAGAGAGAGAGAGAGAGAGATTAACTACACTTCTGTTGAACGTTGAAAAAAACCGCACCACCCATACACACTGAACTAACAGCTTCACTCTCTGCTGTCTTCTCTTCGAGTGGAGTGTGCACCCCACCTCACACTGCAGATCCTGGTCCTAAGCGAGGGAACTGCCAACATACTCCTGCGTGTGCAGATGGGAGAGAAATGAAAAGCTAGCTGGGGGGGGGGGGGGGGGGGGGTGGAGACGAGGAGGAGGGGGGAGGGGGGGTAGAAGAAAGGGAAGAGAGGGCAAGGGTATAAAGCCAGCTGGCAATCGTGTCCTTGATTTTAAGAGCCTCCAGCTGACAGGACGTTAGAAGTCACTCTTGTCAATAGTTTGTTTTTTTTTTTTTTTTTTTTTTAACGTAAGCCTGAAGAGGACATGCTGAGATAAGTGATGGCGTGGGGGGGTGGGGGGGTGGGGTGGGGGGAGGGAGAGGGAAGTGGGAAGTAGGAGTACACGGCCCCGACAAAAAATAAAAATAAAAAATAAAATAAATCCTCAGTCACTCATAAAAAGTAAGAAACTGAGAGGAAAAAAAAGTCCTAATGTGGTGGCAAGAGGCATCACCCTAGACCATATTATCAGCCCCGGTCACGCTCCCCCTTTGTTGTTTTCAAGGGAGCTAACATCACTAGACTCATTCGGTACGTGAATTACGTACGCTACCATTTAATTTTAATTCTTGCCTCCATCACATTTCCTTTCGTTTGACATAAATCTGCCAGTACATTTTGTGTTGTGCACAATTTATGCACATACGAAGCTAGACCGATCGTGGATAGTCCAAAGCTATGCTGACGGAAAATGACTTGGGGGGAAATGATACGAAACGGCTGTCAGACATTAAGATCGATTTGCTTGATAAGCAGACACCCTCCGACACATCATAGGGGAGGGGGAAGCACGGTGTCGGACAGTCTGCGATCTGCAGCTGCGTCTGTCCACTCCGCAATCTTCATGACATTCAGGTTTAACGTTCACACCGACCCCGCGGAACACAGCAGTCGGGGATAACTATCCCAGGACACTAGGCTCATGGGACCCAGTATACCCCACACTGATCTACCAGAATGTCACGCACGTAAAGACGTGCACGAAATGGCATCAGCTCGTGCCAGTAACCAATGATGTCAATGTCACGCAGTTAAGACGTGCCAAATGGTCAATCAGTCTGGCCCAGAAAGC
>CM065739.1:53674790-53712290 GCA_033310375.1 Conus canariensis
TTCCCCGAAGATGGAGTATGTCTGCCTTAATGGCGGATAAAAAACGGTCATACACACAAAACTCCACTACCTGTCTATACAGGCAGTGTTCGCAGGAGTATCAGCCTGCGTACGCAGAAAGAAAGAAAGAATTGGGACGCCACACTGAAAACAGTTCACCAGGCACCTCTAGTTGTTTCGGTGGTGTGCCAAGATTTAGGTCTCTGTAAATGTTATTCTTGTCCATTCTGCAATGTTGTCAGTCCATTGTGTTTCCGACTTATTCCCTTCCTCGGCAGTTCCCAAAAGGATTGGTTCGTTTGTTTGTTTGTTTTTGTTGTTTGTTTGTTGTTGTTTTGTTGTTTGCAAAGCTACTGGATCTTGTTACATGGCCATACTAACGTAATTCTTTTTTTGACTGATGCCAGTAGATCTTCATAAGGACCGATGTACAGCTTGGTGCTTTGACGCATCTGTTCATAGGAGAAATGGTAAGTCTTTGACGTTTAGTATTCTGCGGTAACACCTCACTTCCCCGTGGCCTGGATTCTTCTTTCCAGATTCGCTGTGAGGGTTTATGTCTCGCAAGCTTACAGGAAGATGACGTGCACCAGTGCACACAGGAGCCTAGTTTTGTGTTCCGTGGGGGGTGTTCTTGTTCTTCCTTAGAGGTTTCAGTCTGGGCGGTATGGATGTTGTCTTTGCTGCAATTGAGAGCATTTCCGGTTCGGATCCCTCATTGCTCATGATGGGCTCCAGCTACGTAGATTCTGTCCATGGACAATTAAATCACTATTCTCAGTGGTTTTATGGTTGGCTATCAACTTGGCATTCTCGGCTGTGATTCAAGCCACGTCTTGTTGATGTTTTATCCAGTCTTTAAATATCTTCGGCGAATTCTTTGTTTACTACCTGCATGTCCATCGATGTCACCTGTCAAGCCAAGGTACATGATGAAACTTCCTCCATAATGACTGTGCTGACATGATCTTCAGGTGCACCAATTATGATGCGCTCCAGGAATATGTGGAAAAGTGTGGAAGGTAGAAGGCAGCCCTGACGAACTCCTGCTGAGGTACGGAACCACACTCTAACAGTATACCCTGTGTGAGCACTGCACGTGTTGCTTTTGAGCCAGAGTTTTTTGGATGATATTGATCACCTTTTCCCGATGTAACATCTCTTCACTGTGGCCCATAGAGCCTCATGCAGACTCTGTCAAATGCTTTCTTGAAGTTTTTGAAGACTTGGTAGAAGTCCCTCTGGCAGTGGAGTTGCTTTTTACAAAAGGGTACGCAAGTTAAGGAATTCTTCGATGGTACTTGTTTGTGGAATGCAGCCTCTTCTGCAGCAGTAATGGTTTCTCCATGTAGTTGTAATCTATTCGGTCAGTCACTCACAGACCATTTCCAGGAAGCAGCATGCCGATCAGCAACGAAGAGCACACGCCAAGCACGTGGAGCGAGGTGTCGATCGCGGAGAGGGAGAGGATGTTCGGGGTAAAGTTCTCCCACGCCTCCAAATACGGCCTGCTGCTGGCCCCCGGCTCCGACTCCAGTTCCTGGGGCCACCTGCTGGAGCAGCACCTCTTCTATGTCTACGTGAGTCTCTGATGATGATGATGATGATGTGATGATGATGATAATTTTTAAGGTGATGATGCTGATGATGATGTGTGGTGAGATGATGATGACAATGATGATGATGTTGATGAGTGATGGTTGATGATGTGATTTGATGATGATGATGATGATGATGATGATGATGATAATGGTGATGATGATAGTGGTGGTGATGGTGACGGTGATGATGGTGATGGTGATCATGATGTTGATGATGGAATTGATGATGACGATGATGGTGATGGCGATGCTACTGCAGCTGCTGATGGTGGCGATGATGTTGACGACGACGATGATGATGATAATGATCGTGATGATGGTGGTGGTGAGGAGGAGGACAATAATGATGATGATGGTAATGGTAATGAAGAAGAAGAAGAATGATGATGATTGATGTGATCATGATCATGATCATGATCATGATCATGACGGTTGTAATTGTAATGATGATGATGATGGTAGATGCGGCCATCAGCTCGACCACGACCTATCTCTCTCTCTCTCTCTCTCTCTCTCTCTCTCTCTCTCTCTCTTTCACACACACACACACACACACACACACACACACACACACGAGAGAGACAAGCACAGAGAGAGTCGTATCGAGTTTGGGACGACCAAATAGTGTTATCCAAGGGAAGTAAGCCGCGTAACTGCCGGTCGCCTAGCAACGGCCCGGAAGTGGACATGTTTATCCATCCGTATGGTTTGACGAAGGCTGAAGACTATAGTGTTTGGTACAAGCGAGGGTGAGGGAGAGCGAAACAGTGTGAAACCTGCCTTTTAATCAGTCAGAATGCGTTTAACGGCGGACCCAGAGCCACAGACTGCGGCCGATGGCCCCACCGATGTCTCCAAGTTGATCCAAGTAAGACAGAGGTCGAACAGCGAGCAGAAAGAGCTGTGACGTAAATCGGACAGACGCCATACACGAGAGAGAGAGAGAGAGAGAGAGAGAGATGGGAGTAGTGAAGGAGCCGGGGGTGGAGAGAGGGAGGGGAGTGTGTGTGTGTGTGTGTGTGTGTGTGTGTGTGGTGGTGTGCGCGCGCGCGTGCGGGTGCGCCGCGCTTGGCGCAGTTGTAGGTATAAGAGTAGTTTATGCATCTCGCCAAATGGAATAGTACATGGGACTTACATTCATGCACCACAGCTAGAGTGCACATGTGTGGGTGGGATTGTGTTAGTGCATTTGTATGCATGCATGCATGCACATGTGTGTGTGAATGAATGTGTGCGTGTCTGTGTTTGTGTGTGCACATGTGTGTGTGTGTGTGTGTGTGTGTGTGTGTGTGTGTGTGTGTGTGTGTGACGAGAGCAGAGTGCATATACATATGTGTGTGAGTGGGTAGTTGGGTATGGGTATGTGTGTGTGCGTGCATATGCTTTGCACATGTGTGTAAGTGGGTTGGTGAATGTGAGTATGAGATGCCTTTCTTAAACATATAACATAACTTCATCATTGTGGTACAGTCTTAGGTTTGTTTCTGTCAGTGCAACAGAATGTTCATATAGCTCTGTTATACAACCTTTTGCCATATGAAAAGGTGTTAGGGACAGCAATTGTTAAAAGATCATCATGTCTAGGGCAAAGCATCATACAAAGCAGAGCCAAACCCTGTATGTAACGCTGCCCTGACCTTCCTTGAAGTGAATCGAGTGCCCATTTAATGCTGTGAAGACTTAGAAAGTGTGTTTATTCAAGCACCAAAAATAAAAAGCTGAATTTATGAGTGGTTCAAAGTCACAGCTGTCACATCTGCAAGCAAATGCACAAATCATTTGAGCATGTACTAGTCTGTAGTACGCACAGTTTCTTTGAACTCTGAATTTCATACTTTCACTCAAGCTCAACTGAGAATCCTGTCTTAGTACTTTATGATTAACCCCTTCGTTCCTCTACTCTTACCCATATGGAAGTCAAACTAAGTAATCTTAATTCACTTTTTTTTCAACTGGCTAAAGGTGATTCGATGGATTCAAATTATATCACATTTAACTGCCATTATGAGTGGTTTACCTACAGTAAACAAGGAGGCATTGCATTTATTCTTCAGCAGTAGGAATGGAAATTTGTTTCTTTTTCAGCCCAGGGATCATAAAGCCAAGATTGTTGTCTGGTGAGTGCTGTTACATAACGCTTAATAGCTATTGAACTTAACATTTTGGGAGGGGAAGAAGAAAAGAGGAGGAGCTGGGGTGGGGAGGGGTGGAAGTGATGTGCAGGGGGATGGGATGCGATTCATGCATGAAGAATTGTTAACTTTTAATATTTTGAAAAGGGCAAAATTCTGTTCTGTTCTAGTACAGATTACATTGAAAACTGAAATACATAATGTAATTGTAAATGTAATCATTTGTTCTTGAGAGGTGGGAATTTGTCTTGTGTTTTCTTGCCTGGAAGGATATGGAAGAATGGGCTCAGTCACGTCGACTGATTTTCTTTTTCTTTTTTCCAGTGAAAACACATGGTTTGTTGAATGAACAGCTTTGGTAAAGCTGTCAGTTGTGAAATTTGTAGTATTCTTACCAGTATTTGTAAAGTTTGTTTTTCCTTATGCTAAACAGTCTTGCTGCTATGACATGACGCATAGGTCACGTGTTCTCAAGATTTATTTCCCTATATATAAAAGTGTGTCATGCACGTAAAGTCATTTGGACAAAAGGTTTATTGACTTTGGTTGAGTGCCATCTAGTTATACAGGTGTTGATCAAAATGCATTTTTAGTAGACTGTGTTATGTATCTTGTGTCCAGGGCTGACCTGACCGTGGATGATGTTGATCGTCTGAATGAATCCCTCAATGTCGATCACAATAAACAGTGAGTTTTGGTTGTAAGACTGTCAGAATCTCCAGATAAACGTTGTGATGAAGTAGACTACAAACTAGAAAAAGTAAAATATGTATATACTTATTTTGTTTGACAGCTTGAGTGTAAATGTGAAATGACTTTCTGCATGCTGTCTATTCATCTTGTCAAAACTTACGACAAGAAAACCCAGGTCAGCTGTATTTTGTTTATTGTTCAAGTATATTTGTGGCTCTAATGGAATGCCATAACGTATACCTGCCTGCCTTTCTCCTCAATGCTGTAAATCAACTTTTGTGGTATTCCTTCCAACCTACAACCCTTGCTTGATGTAGTGACAACAATTCTGGCACACAGGCAGTTTGTCGGGAGATGTTCACAACACAGTAACTTAAAACTAGACCAGCCACTTTGAATCTAGGTGAATTCAGGAGAGAGGGTGGGGAGGGGGGTAGAGTTGGGGTGGTCAAGGGATGGGAGGGAGGAAGAAGGGAGGAGAGGAGCAGGATGAAAAAAACCTATTATGTTTGGATAGATGGCAAAAATGCACAAGCAGGCTACAGTTTTATTTTGAATAAATTTAGTCTTTTAGAATATTTGATTTCATTTTTGTATTTTTCTGTTTGTTTTAGAGAATATTAGGAAATATTTGTGCACTTTTTTTATACATGGCCAGACTATTTATGCCAGAAACCCAAGAGCACAATATGTTTTTTCTTTGTTCATTATGTGAATAAACCAAATGCAGATACCGAACTCCACGAAAAGTTTTGCTGGGCGTCTTTCGCCAGCACCCCTGGCAGGTAGCCAGAGACCGAAAATAGGCCACGTCTTTACTTCATTCTTCAGATTCCAGTTCCTTCATGTTTCCATCCTGACTGTGCTGCAGAGTTCTGGCAGACATCTTTCACCTGGACAGCTGGCGGGAGGACCCCAAGCAGGCCATCGTGATGGACCTGTACTACTACACCCTGCAGTTTGCCCGCAGCAACAACTTCAGCCGTGAGAAGACCTCCACCTTCTTCTCCATCATCAAGAAGACGCATGAGGTGGCTGTAGGTGAGCAATGTTTTTTGTTTTTGTTTTTTGATATTGTGAGAAATACATGAAGAAATAAATGATGAATGTTCAGGGTACGGATGGGGATTTGGAAACACAGCTGATTAGTGTGTGTGTGTGTGTGTGTTACATACATGTGTTCGTTTTTTTTTCTTTAGAATAATACCAGATGAGAGAATGGAATAGTGTGTTGGTGTGTATGTGTGTGTTGTGTGTGTGTGTGTGTGTGTGTGTGTGTGTGTGTGTGTGTGTGTGTGTGTGTGTGTGTGTGTTTATGCATGTGTGGTGTATGTGTGCACGTGTACATGAGATGAAGTAAAATAAAAATGGTAGGAGATGAAATAATCATTCCAGGCAATTTCACGACTTAGAAGCATTTATGTACATCTCTTAGAATGTATTGAAGAATGTACATAACAATTATTTCAATCAAATTAACTAAAACTAGATCATAAACCAAGTGCAGTAATTCCTCCTACAGTGAAGCAATTTGTTAAAGACAGTAAAGTTCAAGCCACCCTGTTTGCAGTGACCTTTCATTGTCATGACACAGAGAGGTCAGTCATCATGTCTGTTGCACATAATTACTGTGCTTGTCATTTTGTCAAGCCTGGCTGGTCTACTGCAGGTGGAGACTGATGTGTGGCTTCTACATCATTCTAGACAATTGCTGGATTGTTTCACCAGTGTTGAAGAGGTGAACAGATGATGACAAATTATTCACATGTTAATGAGGCATTTATGCAACACACAGTTGGATCAGTAACAAACAAATGATCAAGTATTGCTCAGATTTCCTGACCATTACTGTCTGCACCTCTTGGCCTTTGTCGCCAGTGGGAAATAATGTAAAATGGAAAGTACAGCCTTGTCATTCAGACCACAGTGGAACACTATAACATCTTCTTCACCATCGCCACCCTTATTGATCATTAACAAAAAAGGATGATTGTAAATCATGTGTCGCTTTATGCCCAGCTCTTATGGTGGTCTCAGCATTGAATCTCTCTCCATATTAATGTTTGAGTGAGATCATGTCAGTCTCATTGTTTATTGATGACATGGGGACTGTTGTTAGATGGACAGGATGACGCCTTCTGGGAGGGAATAGTTTCTCACACAGACTCCTTGACTGAACAGGCTTTGTCATCAGCTGGTACCTGCATATAAAGGATCATGTACCACTGAATGATAATGAAGTGACTGGGCAGCAGTGCAGTGCCTCCTCTGGTGGGTTTCCTCCTGACAACCAGACACTGATTGCTTCCAGTGGACTGTCAGTGCTAAGACTGTAAAGGGGAGTGCCAGACTTTGATCGTTAATGCGGAAGCAGGAATGAGCGGCGTGAGAGTTGTGCAACCGAAAAGTCATGGATGATGCAAGAGAAACAAAAAAAGAAAAATTGAAGAGTTGCTGAACTTTATTGTCTGCCAACATTTCAATGATGGCTGCAGGCCTCTTAAAACACTCTGAGAAGCTGGTGTTGAAGGGTGGGAAGCCGACGCTCGAGATGAACCTAAATATTACAAAAATAACTGAAATTTCAGACTGGTCCCAGCTGCAAGGCCTTGTACAAATACTTCATCAACATCCTTGTTGTGTGTTGAGTGTGATGAAATCTGATTTGTTTCATCAACATGATTTATTTATTCAACTGATTTTGTTTTTTTCTCCCCAGAAACTCCATTTGGCAATCTGGAACAGACATTTCGCTACTTCAAGGAGCTGGTTCTCTGCCATGCTGTTAATGTAAGTGATGGAATGGAGTGGTGATGATTTGGAACATGTTCCCTTGCAGACAAATTTACACACATGTGAGCACATACCACACACGACCATGTTTACATGCACAAAGACAAGGATTGTTAAGATCACCAAGATTGCATAAGTACACAATACTGGCTCATGAACCAATGTGTCCAGTTAAGAACAGCCAGAAATGGCTTTGATGATTTGAGAAAAAAAGAGGAAGATTGTCATATCCATATTCTCATACACATAGCCATATGACTCAATCACATGGTTATGTAGAAAACCAAGTATAAATTCATAGCGAGAAGGTTGCGAACTTGGCTTCCATGAGACTAATATGAAAGTTGGCATTTATTCTGCCTGTCTTTTCAGGTATTGTCATTCTGGTGGTTTCAGTATGGTCTTAGACAGCCCAGAATGCCACAGATAAAGAGTTGAGCAGATTCTGATTCTGTACCCCTCACACTGATCTGAAACCCAAAGTCAGGCTTACGTCAAAGACCTCTGGCAAGAAGAACAGAATTTGCAGACAGATAAAATCTTCCAAATCCATTCAAAACCTTAAAGAGTTTTACCATGTGCCACCGCAGCTGTGAAGAAGGAACAGTCTTGTGACGTTTGCATACAGGCCACTCATGTTACACCCACACTCATCTTTTAAAAGGTGAAGAGGCTCCATGGCGCGTTTCATGAGATGTACCACTCACTATGAAACATGTTCTTATAGACTAGTGGGACTTGCATATGATGTCAGACGTAAACACTGTACAGCAGACTCCATGTAAACCTTGTTCAGGGATGCAGAGATGGGTTGTTTTTTTGTTGTTGTTTTTTTAGTTTCTCGTAGAGATCAACTTTTTTTTCATCAGATCTTATAGTTATGCAAGAAAGATTTTTAAAGCCACTTTGGCATGTTTTTTTTTTTTTTTTAATCTGTTATGAGTTGCGTGTCTGTATCTTTTTTTTCTTTTCTTTTTAACAATTTTGAGAGCTGACAATAAAGAGATGACAGTCCTGACATGGCTCTTGGAGGTCAGCTGGGCTCTAGGCAACATAATCTCCTTCTCCCTGTTACCACCTACTTTTCTGGGAGATTTCGGCCTCTCTTCAGTTCACCTGAGGTGGGTGTGGGTGTTAAGCCTGAATGCAACATTATATTGCATGGTTAGGGTGTACGTATGTAAGTTCTGCACAGTGCAACTATGTACAATGCAAAAAATGCTATGGTCTTGTTTTTCACATACTTCCAGCTATATTCGTTACAACTATGTAATTTTCGGATTTTTTGTTTCTCTGTGTGTTGATATTTCTTCCTGTATCGTCCATCCCGCAGCGGCCGCCCCACAGCATTGAACTGTTCAACGTGGACGAGGTGCGTAAGCTGACAGAGTACGCCATCAACACTTACTTCAGGCATTTCAAAATGTACAAGTACGCCTTCACTCCTCTGGTGAGTTTATGTTGGTCACTCACTATATATACATATATATATATGTGTGTGTGTGTGTTGTAGTGATGTGTGTGTGTGTGTGTGTGTGTGTGTGTGTGTGTGTGTGTGTGTGTGTGTGTGTGTTTCGTTCGTGTGTGTTCTTTGGATGTGCTTGTGTGTGTGTGTGTGTGTGTGTTGTGTGTGGGGTTGTGTGTGTGCTACATTCAGAAATTGTCTAAAAAAAAAAAAAATGAAAAGACCTTTTTTTTTTCCTTGCAAAGAAAATGCCAGTCAGCTGAAGCATCATTTTCTTTTTTTTTTTTTTTTTTTTCTAAAGCAGTATTTTTTCTTGCTCGATTTCAACGAGTCTGGACTCAGAAAGGGGTTCTTAATTTGCTATTCAACTGCTATAAAAACAATGCAGCATCTGGTAAATACATAGAGACCCACAGAAATGTAGAATTCCTACATTATCTCTGAAATGCTTGTCATTGTAAAAATAGTCTTTGGAAAAATGACACAATATGCACAGATGTGCAAACATGTGAAAAAATGCGTTCAGTTCAAGCTGCTTCTGTTGAACTGTTGAACGGAACAGTACATTTTTTTTTTAAACTGCTTAAAGCCTGGCAGGCATACGGGGCAACCAGGACTGTAACCCGTGAATGAAATAATGAATAAATAAATAAAAAGTCACACAGCTTTGACGAGAAAAACATGAAATACACACAAGTGTACAGAGATTCAAGACTTTATATGTGCCCAAGGCATTGATATGGGGGTGACAAAGTTTGAGCGTGACAGACTTGCCTTACAAGTGGAGCTGATGATTCATTGTAGGCAAAGACTGTGGTGAAGAAAGAGAAAAAAAGACAATGGTTTTGGTACTGCAGACGAGAGGACAGCCACTGTGAATACGAATGAACAGATGGATTTATAAAATAATTTTTTTTTAAAAAGGATCTGTGGAGGAAGGGTCCCTCTGTTGGACGGTAGATCCATGCTGCTTACACTTGGACAAAACTGGTCCTGTAAAAATAAGTTTGCAAAGGGAGAGTTGTCATTGCTACTAGCTTTAGTATGGACTGAATGTATAGATGAGGTGTTCCAGAAGAAAGCTATTCTTAAAGGGGAAAAGAGCATTTACTCAGAGACTGATTGATTATTGTATAGTTTGTCTGTTATTTATTCACAAGTACTCCTTTCCTTGAAAGTAGGTATCTTTATACAAGACTTCACACAACATTATGAAACCTATTTTTCCCGTTGTGTGTGTGATCTCCCTTTAGAAGTCCTCTCCAGCTGAACTAGTTTAAAGAGTATCTACAGTTTGCTCCTTACTTCAAAGGCTGAGGCTACCTCCACTACAAAGTTACGTTGACTCTCAAAAGTTTTTGAGATTTTTGCATTTTGCATGAATTTTTCATAATTTTTCGTAACATTCTGCGCATTATTTCTAAAATGATAATATTTTTGTGATGAATATGTCTATTTCGGGTTTTTCAGGCGCTACATTGCTTCAGATAACAAAAATGTTGTTTTAAATACTATAATTCCGGGAAGAAAACCGTCCATCACCGGTGATCAAAATTCAAGGGAAAGAACTGAAGAGAGTTGAAGGTAGATTCAGGTGTAGATAACCAATGAATCAAGTGAAACTTCAAAGGTGTCCATGTGGTGCGTTCAGTTTCATGCAGTGGAACTTTAAAAAAAGAAATAGCCTATGCTGGCAAAGAGTTTACAGCCTGTAAGGGCGCCCCTGTTTCTGAATGGCTGTGAAGTTATACACACTGGTTGTGACCCATCGTACACTGAAGGTCAAAGGTCAGGAGTTGATGAGGAGTCGGAAGATTTTTCATGATGTTGTCAACTGCAGCAAGCAGAGTATCTTTGCATTGGCCTACTGCTTCTTTGAAGTTTCAGTGTCCTTTTATTATTGATTTTCTTGCATGTGTTACACAGAGCTTAGGAAACCCAACTCCCTTTCCTGTACTGTCTCAGACGCTTCATTTGTCATTCACACCACACATTTTCTCTCACACACACATATATGTACACACAAAAGGATGCATGTACACTATGTATTACTCACTCAGTCCCACCTGTATCTCTTGTATATGAAGACATGCACACATAAATTGCAAGTATTTTGCAAAAAATTATGTGAACCTGTGGTAGACAACTTGTATATATTTTTTTTTAACTGCATGACCTACACTACAGGATTTTTTTTATTTTTTTTAGCATGATTGTAGCGAGTTACTTGCAGAATCATGTCACGGGTCACACGATGTAGCTATTTTGTGCCATGTGAACCACCTGGGAACTGTCTGGTGCACAGGTTCGGCTGGATTTGTCCATCAACTACCATGGAGTGCCCGTCGTGTCACCGGAACCCACAGAAGGTGAGGAAGGGGGAAGAAAGGGAAGGGGGGGGGGGGGGGGGGAGACAGGAGGTGTGAGAGCTGGGGAAGGGAGGGGGAGGGGGCAGTTCCCGACAATTGTTAAGGTGCTATGATTCCCGTGATATGTGGTGAGGCAGTATGCACTGTGTGTGTGTGTGTGTGTGTGTGTGTGTGTGTGCGCATGCGCGCCACTGTGTGTGTTTATGTATGTGTGTGTTTGAAGAATGTGTGTGAGTGGATGGAGCGATTGCATCGATGTGTTTGTCAGGGTGGGGGGGGGGGGGGGGGGGGGGGGGCGGGGGCAGCTTGCACAAATGTGTGTATGTGTATGTGCACATGTGGGTGTATGCTTATGAGTCTGTTGTTCAAGTAGATGTGTGCGTATAAGAATACCTATGGGCATAAACACATCATCACCTCATCTTGAAAGACAAACTTTAAAGGAAGGAATGAGAACAGGTGGACAGAAAGAAGAAGAGAGATTGGGGAGGAACAGAGAAGTCGAGAGAGAGAGAGAGGAGAGAGAGAGATTAAGAGACAGAAAGGAAGAGAGAGGAAAACAACACACACACACACACACACACACACACACACACAACAAGATTACTTCAGACAACAAGCATTACCAAGTTTCCCAATGTATATCAGTGAAACTCAGACCTGTGAATATGTTTGTTCAATAGAATGACAAAGATAACCATCTGTCTCTCAGTATAGATGTGCGCAAGTGTATGCATGCATGTGCATGCATTCACATGTATGTGTAGCAGAAGTAGTTACAGTAGCATTTTCATTTAATGTCTTTTAACCACACTGATTATTGAGTCTTTGTGTGTGTGTATGTGTGTGTGTGTGGCATGTGTGAGTGTGAATCTGTGTGTGTGTGTGTGTGTGTGTGCATGCATGTGTGTGTGTATGTGGGTGTGAATCTCTGTGTGTGTGTGTGTGTGCATATATGTGTATGTGTGTGTGTGCGTGTGGATGTGAAAACTCTGTGTGTGTGTGTGTACGTGCGCATTGACATCTGTACATATCACTCCAGCCGGCGACGTGGACGAGGAGGTGACCAAAGACCAGGAGACAACGACGGAGGAAATGGAGCGGGAGGCGGCGCCGGAAGTGGAGGGTGAGAGTGGCTCTGAGAGTGGGGAGGTGGAGATTGTCGTGGAGAGGGAGGAGGAAGAGCCCGCCCAGGAACCCGCCTCGTCCCCTGCAGGTTGAGGACAGAACAGTCACACCCAGTGACCTCACCGCCTTAGTCAGCTGCCTTTTTCACACGCTCCCACTCTCCCTAACTCGCCTCTGTCCGCCGCTTTTTTTCTGGCCACGGCCTGAGCTTTGCTGAGATCCTCCCACTCTCCTAACTCGGCCGTGTTGGCCATTTGGTGGTTGTGGCCGTAATTAGTAGCTTCCCTCCTTCCCCCTTCCTGAGTTTCTTCCGGTGTTAACTCTGGGCTGTTGGTTAGTCAGATACCCTGTTGTTTTACTTGACGTGAAGAAAAAGCTGTTCTGGTAACTTTCACGATGTTTATGAGGTGGCATATTTTTCTTTCTTTCTGCGTACGCAGGCTGTTACTCCTGGGACACTGCCTGTATAGACAGGTAGTGGAGTTTTTGTGTGTATGACTGTTTTTTATCCCGCCATTAAGGCAGCCATACTCCATCTTCGGGGAAGGTGCATGATATGTGTAACGTGTCATCCATACCAATGGCCAAACTGGCCTTCTCTTCCAAAAGTTGGTGATGGGATTTTACCTGTGTGCAAGATGTTGTGCGTGTGTTCACACATGGAACCTCGGTTTATAGTCTCATTCGAAGGACTGTATGGGGAATGGAGTCAGAACCAATGTTAACTCCGAGGGAAAAATCCCCTGTACCGAAATTCGAACCCGCAACCCCAGGATCATGAGTCCAGCGCTCTACCAACTGAGCTGTTCCGGCCTCCAGGTGGCATATGACACAGGGGAACAAGTAAACCATGGTGTTTCTTCAACTGGTCAAAATATTCAGAAGAAATTTTTTAACTATTGTCTCTAAAACTAGATTAGCTCTTTGTCATCCAATTTCTGCTCTCTTGAATGAAAATTTACAAAAGGAAAAAAGAAAATGAGAAGAATCAGTCACATAATTTGAACAACACACTTCCAACAATACGGGTGCTACAGGACCTACAGTCTTATCTCCACTGGACATCACTTTTAGTGCACGCTCCTGACACAAGCCTCTCACAACCCATAATGTCCCAGAGGCTTTAGCATGTCTTGCCACCCTCTGATGATGCCGATCCTCTAAGATCCATACTCTGAAGTCAACATCTTGGTGAAATGTGTGCAGAGTTGGCCGTCAAAAACGATTTCCGTTGAGGTCAACCAGGGATGCAACTGGTTTTCCATGTCTCCAGAGTTGGCCGTCAAAAACGATTTCTGTTGAGGTCAACCAGGGATGCAACTGGTTTTCCATGTCTCCAGAGTTGGCCGTCAAAAACGATTTCCGTTAAGGTCAACCAGGGATGCAACTGGTTTTCCATGTCTGCAGAAGAAAGACATACTTTCCTTGCCCATTTTTCTGGAGTCAGTCTTCCGTTATAGATTAACTTTCCACTGTCTCACGATGCTTTACTCCAATTTCTGAGATCCACACTGCCCGGCCTGTTGATGTTGGCTAAAGTGTGATGCAATGCGTTTTTCAGTCAGATTACACCACCACAGATCAATCTTCTATTTTCTTTTGGGGGACTTTGTAGAATAACATGATTCATGGTTGTTGTTTTTTTTTTACCTTGAGGCTGTGTACAACCTAATGGAATGTGGCAAATTACAGCAAAGGAATTCATTTTCTTTTTTTTTTCTTCGGCTGGACTGCAGTAAAAGCATTCACTTTTTGTTTTCAGTTCAGAGGTATGTTAATGTGCACATCCTAATCGTTTGTGGCAAATTACATCAAAGGAATTCATGTTCATTTTTATAGGGCCGGTCTGCGCTAAAAGCATTCACTTACTTTTTCTCTTTGGTGGTATGCTGTTGTAACAGTTCTTTGAAGTAATATGTTCAGATTTACTAAAAGTAACATTTCCCCAGTTCAATATCCCCAATCACATCTTGAAGTCACTTATCCCAAATTAATATTCTTCAAGTAACTGGTCCAAAATAATTACTCTAGTAACATGTCCCCAATTACTTCTTCAACTATTTCATCCCAATTACTTCTTCCCATAACATCCTTAACTACTCCTTCACAGAACTTGTCCCAACTTCAGATAACGTATCCCCAGTTACTTCTTCAAAGTAACATGTACCAACTTTCCAAAGTAACATATGTTGTTCTTTAAAACGGGGTCTGCGGTAAATGAAATTTAAGTAACATTTTCAGTTTTAATGGGCTTTGGAACTGTCGCACATATTTTGTTTGATCATATGTTTTGTATGCAGATAAATTTGAAAGGTAATGACTAGACATTTGTTTCATTCCTTCATCCCAGAGGGTTTGTTCTTAAAGCAAACAGTATGACAGTACCACAGGTCCTGTCATTCTCTTCTGAAATAACAGTGATATGATTATGTGCATGTATACACTGGACTATACTCAGTGGGTACATGATTCTCCACATTGGACTAGACTCAGAGGGAACAGCATTCTTCTCATTGTTGCAAGTTCCCCATGGTTACAAAGGTGAACCTGTCATGTACGAAATAAACCGATGATGCAATTACAGTGGAATGCAAGTTCCCCATGGTTACAAAGGTGAACCTGTCATGTACGAAATAAACCGACGATGCAGTTACAGTGGAATGCAAGTTCCCCATGGTTACAAAGGTGAACCTGTCATGTACGAAATAAACCGACGATGCAGTTACAGTGGTGAGTGCATGAAACAAGAAACCTGATGGCATGTAGACAGAGGGACTTGTAACGTTCCATTCTCTGAGAGGTTGGCTCCATAGAAATTCTGATGGACATCAGGCTTGGAATCTTGGACCATTGCAGTTTGGTCAAATAAGAATGACAAGAGCTTGGTTGGTTTGTAGCTTATACTGGAGACAGCACTTTGAACGCACATAGAGCATGCCTGTTGTGCAGCCATTACTGAAACCAGCTTTTGAACAGATGCAGAACCTGACTGTTTTGCCACAGCTGAAAACGGCATTTTAACACAGACAGAACCTTAGTTTTGCAGTCAATGATGACAAGTGTGCTTTAGTCTAGACAGAGCCTGGCTGCTGCAGACAATGCTGAAAGCAAGAGTTTACACCCTTAGAGCTTGCCTGTTTCAAAGTGAAAGTTGAAAACACTACTTAACCTTCACCATAGGCATCAAATGATGTACAGTCCAGATTTTCACATGATAACAGAGTCAGTTTTTAAGCTGTCTTCATGAAATTTAACTTCTTTATTTTGTCAGCGAAGCATGGCCATACCATCTGTTCCGAAAGTGGTTTGTTTTTATAAAAAAAACAAAGGAGTAAACAATCACAATAAAGACTGACAGGAAGGCTTCATCCCTCCAGAAAAAAAAGGGTTACCAGAGACCAACAACATATGGCAAGGCCTTATGCCTTCACAAAAAGCATGGTTCCCTGGAAGTCCACTATGTATTATAGCTGACATAGGGCCAAGGCTAAGCACAGATGGAGCCTTACCGTTTTACAGCCAGTGCTGAAAACAGCATTTTAAACACTAGGGTTGTCTCTGAAGAGGAAAGCTAGATGGCTTTTGTTGGTTTCCTGGGAGACATCCCAGGACACCTGTACTTCCTTCATTCCATGTACCTAAACTGTTGAATGCAGTGAGGGTGCTATACAAGACAGGTGCTTGGGCAAAAAGGACGGTCTGCAGCTTTCTGCTGTCAGTCTTGTGCCACAATGTACAGGCACTATGAGTAGTCGGAAGCCTTCTACCTGTCCATTCAAGACTTCTGCAGTCTGTTTCTAGGACGTCCACCTCCCACTGATATCGTTGAATGGTCTCTGGGGGGCGAGGGGGGGGCAGGGGGGGGGGGGGAGCTGAAGCAAGCTCTATGTCGGAACCAGGCAAGCTTATGATCTCTTACTGCAGGGGGTGCTGCTTGTCTGCCAGTGTGTGAACCAACTTGCAGCCTGACAAGAGTCATGTATGGTTGATGTGTGTCGGATGGCACCTAGCAAATTCCAAACACTGGGACAGTTTCGTACAGCGAAAAGCTTTTATCTTACTGCTTCAGCTTATTTGCGGTGCTTTGGTTTATAGATGTAAAAAACACAAGTCCCCCTTTTTTTTATCAAGAGATAGCAAATAGCAAGGAATATAATGATGTAGAAGGCCAGCAGAAAATCAGTTTGCTATGGTATGTATACATTTCTTGTTTGTTTTGAGAACAGCTCAAGCTGAAGCTGAATGACAGTGTGAACATCAGCATCATAGATTGCAGGGGCAATTCAGACAACTGTCACATCAAAATTGCTTTTTTTTTTTTTTGGTGTGTGTGCAGCTTTTAGAGCTTTGAGAGAACCTAGTGTAGTGAATAGATCTGTCATGAAATGAAAATAAAAGATGCATGTGTACCCATTTGTAACAAATATAATCAGATGGTCATATTCTGAGAAAAATGAAGAGCTCATAAATTTAGAATTGTGAAATGCCCATGTGACAGGACTAGTGAAATGGCCAGATGAGGGGAATAGTGCAATACCCATATCATGTGAAGGATAGTGAACAGTGCCAATCAGGGGAATGGTGCAGTGCCCAATCATGGGGATGGTGCAGTGCCCACATCATGGGGATGGTGCAGTGCCCACATCATGGGGATGGTGCAGTGCCCACATCATGGGGATGGTGCAGTGCCCACATCATGGGGATGGTGCAGTGCCCACATCATGGGGATGGTGCAGTGCCCATATCATGGGGATGGTGCAGTGCCCACATCATGGGGATGGTGCAGTGCCCATATCATGGGGATGGTGCAGTGCCCACATCATGGGGATGGTGCAGTGCCCACATCATGGGGATGGTGCAGTGCCCACATCATGGGGATGGTGCAGTGCCCATATCATGGGGATGGTGCAGTGCCCACATCATGGGCAATGGTGCAGTGCACCCTCATATCATGGGGATGGTGCAGTGCCCACATCATGGAATGCCCATATTGTGGAATAGTGCAATACCATACTCATTCATGGGGATGGTGCAGTGCCACATCATGGAATGCCCATATTGTGGGATAGTGCAATACCACACATCATGGGGATGGTGCAGTGCCCACATCATGGAATGCCCATATTGTGGAATAGTGCAATACCCCTCATATCATGGGGATGGTGCAGTGCCTACATCATGGAATGCCCATATTGTGGGATAGTGCAATACCATACTCATATCATGGGGATGGTGCAGTGCCTACATCATGGAATGCCCATATTGTGGCATAGTGCAATACCATACTCAATCATGGGGATGGTGCAGTGCCTACATCATGGAATGCCCATATTGTGGGATAGTGCAATACCATACTCAATCATGGGGATGGTGCAGTGCCTACATCATGGAATGCCCATATTGTGGGATAGTGCAATACCATACTCATATCATGGGGATGGTGCAGTGCCTACATCATGGAATGCCCATATTATGGAATAGTGCAATACCATACTCATATCATGGGGATGGTGCAATGCCTACATCATGGAATGCCCATATTATGGGATAGTGCAATACCATACTCATATCATGGGGATGGTGCAGTGCCTACATCATGGAATGCCCATATTATGGGATAGTGCAATACCATACTCATATCATGGGGATGGTGCAGTGCCTACATCATGGAATGCCCATATTATGGAATAGTGCAATACCATACTCATATCATGGGGATGGTGCAATGCCTACATCATGGAATGCCCATATTATGGGATAGTGCAATACTCATATCATGGGGATGGTGCAGTGCCTACATCATGGAATGCCCATATTATGAGATAGTGCAATACTCATATCATGGGGATGGTGCAGTGCCCACATCATGGAATGCCCATATTATGGGATAGTGCAATACCCACATCATGGGGATGGTGCAGTGCCCACATCATGGAATGCCCATATTGTGGGATAGTGCAATACCCATATCATGGGGATGGTGCAGTGCCCACATCATGGAATGCCCATATTATGGGATAGTGCAATACCCACATCATGGGGATGGTGCAGTGCCCACATCATGGAATGCCCATATTGTGGCATAGTGCAATACCCACATCATGGGGATGGTGCAGTGCCTACATCATGGAATGCCCATATTATGGGATAGTGCAATACCCACATCATGGGGATGGTGCAGTGCCCACATCATGGAATGCCCATATTATGGGACAATGCAATACCCACATCATGGGGATGGTGCAGTGCCCACATCATGGAATGCCCATATTATGGGACAATGCAATACCCACATCATGGGGATGGTGCGTGCCTACATCATGGAATGCCCATATTGTGGGATAGTGCAATACCCATATCATGGGGATTGTGCAGTGCCCACATCATGGAATGCCCATATTATGGGAATCATGAAAAGCCCACAAGATTGAAATTGTTCTGTGCCCTCATGATGGAATAGTGAAATTCTCATTTGATCTAATTGAAAAATTCTCATATGATGGAATAGAGAAATTCTCCTACAATGGAATAGTGAAATTCTGATTGATGGAATAGTGAAATTCTGATATGATACAATTGTGAAATTCTGATATGATGGAAAAGTGAAATTCTGATTGGTGGAACAGTGAAATTCTGATTGATGGAACAGTGAAATTCTGATATGATACAACTGTGAAATTCTGATATGATGGAGTAGTGAAATTCTGATTGATGGAACAGTGAAATTCTGATTGATGGAACAGTGAAATTCTGATTGATGGAAGGGTGAAATTCTAATCTGATAGAATAGTGACTTTTCATGTGTAATGGAATAGTAAAATTCTGATATGATGAAATAGTGAAATTCTCATATAATGGAATAGTGAAAATCTCATATGATGGAACAGAGAAATTCTAGAATGATGTAATATTGTAACTGTGATATGATGGAACAGTGCAATGCTGATATGACAACAGTAAAATACATGAAAGATGGCAACAATGCGATTCCTGTTCAGGAAAAAAAGATAAAACGATCTGTAAAGAGTAGAAAAGTAAGATACCCAAATAGTTTCAACAGTCAATGAAATGCACAAATAATGAGAATAGTAAGAAGCCCACAATGTCAAATGATGGAATACAAGTACATTCAGAACAGTGGGGTGCCTATCACTATTACACCCATACTGTTAGAATCCCACAGTTACGTTATTTGCACCATGAAATAAGAATAGCAGGTGTCTGAGAATGGTGACATGCCCATCCACAACAGTGAAAACAGTGAAAGGAATGTATGCTAGGAATAAGATGGACTCACAAGATAATGCTACCATAAAGAGCACAGTCAGATGTTAATCGACTATCAGCTAAAGGATTTTGATACTGTATGTTGCTCTTCTAGAGTTTGATCTTTATCTTTCTTATAAATAGCTGTGGCTGATATACAGTGTTCAGGAGGCAGTAAAAAGGAGATATAATCTTTTGTGTGTTCTATGGCAACTTCAGAATCATTTTGCATGAAACTGGTTTGAGTAAGATGGCAGGAGAGGAGAGGTTTAGAGGAGGGGGAAGGGGAGGGAAGGGAAAAAAAAGAGAAGGAAAAAGAGGGAGAGGATTGTTGGTATATAAGTTAGGAGACCCAAGTACATTTAGTGATGTTCATGTTGTGACCGATTGATCATGTCGTACATTTTGTTTTTTTCAGATACGACAAGCTCTAACAGAAGCAAATTACATCTTCATATATGTGTGTGTGTGTGTGTGTGTAAGAAAACTCCTCCACTGATGCAGCATATTATAAGCTCTCTCTGATATTTACATTCATTTCTCCCACCTGCTCTGGTGCACAGTCATATAGAATACCTGACATGCAGACCATGTCAAGCATGGCTTTATGCATAAAAGACATCTGGGAAAAAGCGACAGACAGCAGGTGTGGAAGTATGGAGATGGACATGATGGAAAGCCAGCCAGCCCACAACTTTGTTCATCCAAACTCCATCATTGTCTAAAAGCTGTTGACTGGGGTGTGGAAGAGAGAGGAGAGTAGGGAGGGGTGGAAAAGTGCGAAACGACCACCTACAGAACAAGGGACTGTCAACTAAATGACCGATTCCTTCTACATCTCCCATATCTGCTCTCACCATATTCAAACTATGTTACTTCAAACTTTAAATGTTAGTGATAGCACACTGCCAAAAAAAGAATCGAATCACAAGACAAACGAATCACAAGACAAAACATGACGCGTTTCGACCTCTTAGGTCTTCTTCAGGCAAGATACAAAACGCTCAAGACAACAAAAATAAACGAGCAATCACTTACCTTCATCCACTTCAGCGCCAGATAGGCATTGAATGAAAAAGAACTTCAGCTCCCATTCGTTTGTACAGATGAAGATCACAATCCCCAGCATGCTTTCCCTTAAGTTTTCAATCATTTTTCCTTACATATTTTCTTTATAAATTTACATTTTTCTCCATTGTTTGAAACAAGAAAGAAGAAATTGGCTGAAACAAACAGGTAGCATACCCGATATGAATGGGGTACATATGTGGGTGTGTGCCAGAGAGCAGGCAGAGGACATGCATGTGTAAATATGACAGAGTTTATACCCCGCTGTCAAACAAACAGGTAGCATACCTGATGTGAATGGGGTACATATATGGGTGTGTGCCAGAGAGCAGGCAGAGGACATGTATGTGTAAATATGACACAGTTTATACCCCGCTGTCACTCTAGGACTGGGCTGCTTTACTCGAGGACGTTTGGCATTCTGTGAAATGACTCGTTTATTCCTAAAACCTACTCCATCCATAAATGTTAATTAAAAAAGAAGAGAAATGATATGAGGGAACAAACATTCCGTGGTGTCCTTGGATTCTGAAAGATCTTTGCTCCATTACGCATTTTTTTAGCATTTGCTTTTGTTGTAAAATCAGGACAAACTTTAAGGAAAGTAATCGGTTTTGATGTTTTCTTTCTTTCTTCAAAGAATGAATCAGCAATATAAAGGAAGTAAGATATGAATAAGTGAATATGGAATTTATGCGTGTGTATGAGCAAGCCGCATTCTCTTCCGTCATCCACCACCCCCACCCCCACCCCCAAAGAAACCTCCAATGATATTATGTTTAATCATAGCTGTTGATAACTTCTTGAGCGAATGATTTCACAGATGTGTATCTAAAGCTGAACTGACAACATGTCCTGTCATTTCCTACAGAAGAGTCAGAGGCACGGAAAGAGTTGCGGGCCATGATTCAGACCTACCTGGCCGAGGAGATCAAGAAGGTGAAGGTCACGGTGGAGGAGCAGCTCAAGAACACGGAAGACACGCTCAGCAAGAAGATCGAGACTGCCGAGGCCGCTGGCAAGAAAAGCCCTCGCAAAGAATCCGCCAAGAAAAAGAAATGAAAATTCCTCAACAGCATTTTGATAATTTTTTTTTTTTTTGTAGTTTCCTCCCATGTCTGTATTTTTCTGCAATTCATGAACAATGGTATCAAGCATGCTGTTTGGAAGGGATAGTATTATTGTAAATAACACATCTTTCCTCTGTAAATCCTCAAAATACAACTGTGCTGACTTTGTAACAAGCCTCTGTGTGTGTGTGTGGGGGTGTATGTGTGTGTGTGGGAAGGAGAGGGGGGGAGTGGGGGGGGGAGAAAATCTGTGTCTGGGTGGTGGTATTTTATGTAAAATTCTGCTCTATATTAGTTTACACTACATTCACACAACTTGTAACTGATGATGCTTAGATAAGTTTTTTGGCAGACAAAATGGAAACTAACTGTTCAAAATGACACTGGAAAACAGTTTATTCAATTAAAATCAATGTACACCGACAGATTTTGTACCGACAAAATTTTCAGATATCTTTATCAAATAACTTATTTCAATTTGCCCAGGAGAAAAATAATGAAGACAAAAATAAAATGCAGTTGAAAGATGCATACATCAACACAAGATCATATGTGTTTCAAAATAAACAGGCACAAATATGCACATGCACAACACACACATTTTCTTTTTTCATTCTAATCTGGCCATGTAATCCATGCTGATGAATGCATCTTATCGGACATTTTCATGCCAACACATGTAGACACTTATGTGTCATTTTGCTGAAGAATGCAGTGGTACACAAAGCACATCAACATCACCATTCATACATCCTCAAGTATTTGACAGTAACCCCACATCCTTTCTAGCACCACCTGTAGTTATCACTCGCACTCACTGGCGTGTGCACACCACATACACAAACACACACACACTTTCATATGAACACACACAGGCACATACTTTACACATAAACATACACACACACACACACGCACAAGCATGCACGCACGCACGCACACACACACTTTCACATACAAGCACACACAAACACACACATACACGCATGCACACACACACAAACGCACACGTACACACACTTTCATATGAACACACACAGACATATACTTCCACACACAAACATACACATGCACACGCACGCACGCACACACACTTATTCCAGTCTGGGTCTCTTGGACACTGAAGAGGGGTTCTCGTCTGCTGAAGTAGTGCCATCATCAGAGGCAATATTGTGGGGATGCACCACGTCTCGTATACCGCCTGTCTGTCACACACAAAACCACACCAGGTTGACCACACCTCGAACCAAAACAGCCTTCTTGGATCGATTAAGCTATGTACACATCAAAATTGCTAATAGTTCAAACACAAAAAGAAAGAAAATTACACTACTAAGCCTAACTTTTTTTGTTTTGATGGGAACTTCCACATGTGTATTATATATAATAAAGGTCACATTTCAGATTTGCAGGAATGTGAAAATGGGCAAATGCACCGAGTGATCTGATAAATCACTACGATGCTGTAACTCTCTGTGAGTGGATAACTCACTGTCATCTGATAACTCACTCTGATCTGATAGACTGCTGTGATCTGATAAATCAATATGATCTGATAACTCACAATGATCAAATAACTCGCTGTGTGATCAATAATTTGCTGTTGTCCGATAACTTGATAACTCACTGTGATCTGGTAATTTTCCGTCACATTATAACTCGCTGTAATCTGATCGATCTGATAATTCACTGCAATCTGATACAGCACGGTCACCTGATAACTCACTGTGGTTTAACTGATGGGCTTACCGTAATCTGACGACTCACTATGTGATCGATAACATGCTGTGATTTGACAACTCCCTATCATCTGATCATTTGCTGTGATCTGGTAACTCATTGCCATATGATAGAGCACTGTGATTGGATAATTCACTGATATGATAACTGATGCTCAGCGTCATATGATATCTCACTATAATTTGATAATTTTTTTTTTTGTTGTTGCTGTCCCAACCTCTGCGCCACCTCAGAGGCAGTGCACCCATGCCGCTCATTCCAACACCCCATCCACAGCCACAGCCCGGTTGGCCCTGCCGCAGCCCCAGCACCGGCAATCCACAGGGAGCAGCCAATGTCAAGTCGTCAAGAGGCAACCCAACGGAGGAGACACTGCACTTCTGCCGAGTCACTTTGTTGGTGCTCAGTGGCGCCTGTTCTGATCTAACATACGCAGGACACCACCTACTAAGCCCCCTACTGACGACAATAATTGCTTAGTCGCGAAGCCGGCCTGAGTGAGCTCTCCCTCCAGAAGGCGCCACCACGTCCGGCCAACGACAGCCCCCATGAACTCGCCGATACCGGTGACCCCGATGGAACCAAACCAAGGCCACAGACGTGGAGAGGACATCGAAATTGAGGTCACCATGAGAGCAGGGCATGAAGGGCCACAGAATTTGAGTTATTTTTTTTATGCTGATCGATAAGAATGAGGATGATGAAGATGATGCTATGGATTTCCATTTCAGTCTGAGACTGCATGACAGGGCTGTACTCTATGCTTCCTTTCATAATATATCCCGGCGTCAACCAGGCCCAAGAGATGCAGGCACCGGCAGTGTTGGTCAGGAAATTTGAGCAACACTCTCAGAAACGCATCCATTAAGTGGATGAAACTCGACTGTGTGGTCCCAGTCTTCCCAACTGAGTCCAGAGCAAACTCAACTCTGGGTAGGAGCCGGTCGGGGCAGAAAAACCCACATGACTCTGATGGGATTCGAACCCCCGACCTTCCAGTCCGGAGTCCAAGACGCTAACCACTTTGCCACGGCGGCTGGTATTTGATAATTCTTTGTGACCAAACAACTATCTGTGATCTGATAACTCACTGAAAACTGATCACTCTGGTACTTTCACTGTGTGATCTGATCACTGTGTATGATGTGATAACTCACAGTGTGATCCGACAACTCACTGTGTGATCTGACAACTCACTGTGTGATCTGATAACTCACAGTGTGATCCGACAACTCACTCACAGTGTGATCCGACAACTCACTGTGTGATCTGACAACTCACTGTGATCTGACAACTCGCTGTGTGATCTGACAACTCACTGTATGGTGTGATAACTCACTGTGATCTGATACAGCACAGTGGTCTCCCTTTGGGAGGGTGACTTGTACAGCAGGGCATGGCGCTGGCAGTCCTCCCAGTACAGCACCAGCCGCACAGTGCATGCGTGACCCCAGCTCTCACCCAGGGCTGGCGTCAACTGCGACCCTTGCGACCCCACAGAGAAGCGTGTTGTCATCTGGTTGGTCAGCACCACCTAAAAAAGAAAAAAAAACAAACAAACAGAAAGACAGAAGAAATCAACTAAACAAGCAGTACCATAAATTTTCATTCAGGTACTTGCCAAACGACAAAGGCCGGACTTCAGAGGACCTTGCGGGACTCCTAATATTTTACATGGACTGATAAAGGAACTATTTACACTTGTGAATCACGCATATTTTTTTCAGTGGTGAAAATTCAGCTAAAACTGTCCACATAAGTTTTACATCATTATCTTCAACGTCTGCATATAAGTCTTAAGAGTTTCTCGATATGTGTTTATATCATATCATCCTGAACTCTTTTTCCTTTTCACTCCATTCAACAGCTGTACAAACTGTCTTAAACCTTGTTTGTCCTCTTGCTTCAAATGATGAGATGTACTGGTGCAAGCTGGGACTATCGCATCAGTCCCAGATTGCGGTTAATGTTTGCAAAAGTTGGATTGTTCACAGCGATTAGTCCATATTATTTTATTCCTTTCTTCTTTTTCTTTTTAGCTACCTCACTTTGTGTGCCACTCCAATGGGATTCTGCCTATTCCACTTCCCTGTCCACAGACACACACCCCGGCTTGTCCCGCCACAGCCCTAGCACCAGCAATCCACTGGGAGCAGTCAATGTCAAATCATCAGGAAGCAACTCACCAGAGCAGACACTGCACTGCTGCCGAGTCACTTCGGTGGTGCTCAGTGGTGCCTGTTCTGATCCAACATATACAGAACATTACCGTCTAGGCATCCTACTGATGACAATGATTGCTTAGTCATGAAGCCAGTGTCGATATGTGTCCCCCTTTGGAAGACACCCCATCACATCCGTCCAATGACAGTCGTCAAGAACTTACTGAAACCGGCAACGTCAACGCGAACTGACAAAGGGCATAGACCTGGAAAGGACATCAAAACTGAGGTCACCATGAGAGCAGGGCATGAACGGCTTGAGAACTTTAGACTTTCCTTTTTAAACGATGATTGATGAGGATGACGAAGATGGTGCTGCAGAGTTCCATTCCAATGTGAGACTGCACCACAAGGTTGTATTCTTGCGCTTACTTTCATTTTATATCACGGCATCAACCAGGCCCGAGAGATACAGACACCTGCTGGCTGACTGACGCAGAACATCATGGTGTGGACATTATTCTGCTTTTAACTGGACAGACAAAATGGCAACGGCCCGCTCTTGTAAAGAAGTTCACAGGATTTTGTGGCTGGGAGTCACCTGCTGTCATACCAACAACTCAACCAGAGTTCTGCAGATTGCATGGCAACTTTTCATCTTCTCTCCAGATTTTTTTTCTTTTTCTTTTGTTTTGTGTTTGTTTTGCTGAAATGTTAACCCTTTCCTCACCAGCGTTCCCTAAGCTGCAAGCAACTGAAAACCAGCTGTGCAACAGAGCAACTGTAAGATGTTAGCTTTACAAGGCTGCAACATTGAACCACAAATTGGTAATGGTAATGTTGCTTATAGCCCAGCTGACCGCAAAGGGCCATATCAGGGCTGTCACCACGTTGAGGTCAGCTCACAAGTCACAAACAACAACAAAAAAATCCAACCTTTCACCCATCTCTTTAAAATGCATCTTCTAAAAACGCACCAGAATCTTTGTTAAAAATCTTTCTTCTATAAAATCCTAGATCAGATAAAAAATGTTAATCTCCTTCAGAAATTCAAGATCACGTCCGGTGGGACATCTCTGAACAGGGTTTTCATGGAATCTGCTGTAAAGTCATAAATACACCATTTTAAAACATGTTTTAACACAGATTTATTCTATGTACTGTTCAAATATGAGTGGAACCCTAAAAAAATGCACACACAAAAAACACAAATCACTGTTTTTTCCCCTGCTGCCAAGCTGCTACTGTCATGTTCTGACTGCAAGCAGCCATTCACTTACCAAAGCAATGAAAGGGTTAATCTTTTTTTTTCCCCTCGCAAATTCTCATTTCGCTGAAATGTGTGAACTCACAAAGAAGTGGGAGTCCTTGAAAGAGCAACTCAAGACATTAGAAGAAAAAAAAGCAAAAAAAAAGCATACACTAGTAAACATATCGTTCGGACACCTAGTGCCAAGATCTACTGATGTTCAAGGTGTCCTGTACTATTTTCAGCAGCATGCAACGCCAAATTCTGGACTCCCCTATCAATCTATCACTAAAAAATTTTCAAAACTCTTCTAACATTCATCCCTTGACTTTCTTCTAAAACATGAATGTGTGTATTACTCAATCCCCCCCACTTCCCCCCTCCCCATCAGAAGAGAAAATAAATCAGTGACAAGACAGGAGGAGAAGAAAGGGACATCACTCACGGCCAGGTTAAAACGCGTGGCCAGCTGCACGCAGCTCTGAGCAAGGGAGGCCAGCAGGCGAGTGCGCAGCGACAGGTCGTCAAAGTTGTGTCGAAACGGGAAGGCCACACTGTCGATGATCACCACCTTCACCTTGGGAGAGAAAAGTATATGGAAAATGAGTGACATTATTCGGAAGAACATCTGCTGTAGGTAGTGTGTGTGTGTGTATGTATGTGTGTGTGGTGTGTTTGGGGTTGTGTGTTGTGTGTGTGTGTGTGTGTGTGTGTGTGTGTGTGTGTGGTGTGTGTGTATGTATGTGTGTGTGTGTGTGTGTGTGTGTGTGTGTGTGTGTGTTGTGGTTGTGGGGTTGTTTGTGGTTATGTGTGTTTGTGTGTGTGTGTGTGTGTGTGTTTGCATTTATGTACATGTGTGTGTATGTGTGTGTGAGAGTGTGTGCATGTGTATGTGTGTGAGAGAGAGTGTATACATATGAGTGTGCATGTATCTGAATTCATGCATGTATGCGTGTAGTGTAAGATGGTGGGAAAGTGTCAATAAGGAACCAGACAGGAGATAAAAGTTCATACAAATCTTCATCAATATCATCATTCATCATAATCATCTCTGTCATTATCAATTATCATCAAGGAATAAACAGCAAACTGACAGAGGCAGGCATGGACTTCAGAAATGGGAATACATGTTAAACACAAACTTTACAACATGGAACACAGACATTAGACACAGGCTTTACAAACTTTTCTACGAGGGAACACAGACACAGGAATGAATTTACGGAAGGTAACATCTAACTGACAGAGGTACATGGTACACATGGGAATAGTCAGACCTTACATGAGGGAGCACATAGGCTTCACACGATGGAACAAAATTTACATTTGACAACAGACAGAAAAACAACACAAGAAAACAAAGGTGGGGGTAGGACCCAGAGAAGTACTGTCCGCAACCGCCGAACAAACCAGCTGGAAGCAATCCTGCACCACCCTTGGAAGCCTGTGCTGTGTTCACACAGGGTGCAGGCACGCACAGGTCATTCCATTAAGACATGAAAGGACATGATCGCTCCCTGGCAGATGCCATTGTGTAATGGCCACCAGATGTGACACAGCAGAACCTCCATGGGAGCGATCCCATGGGTGCACTAGCCCATATGTCATGACTGCAGAGCCTATCGGTAAAAAAATGCCACCGTCAAGCAACTGCCATGTGCAGAGAACAAAGACATATTCTGTGCAAGGGAAGAGGCACAATGTATGTATGTGAACAGTGAACAGACTCCACATGAGAG
The DNA here is from genome assembly GCA_033310375.1 of Conus canariensis. Taxonomy (NCBI): domain Eukaryota; kingdom Metazoa; phylum Mollusca; class Gastropoda; order Neogastropoda; family Conidae; genus Conus; species Conus canariensis. Next base: position 53,703,266 of record CM065739.1, read on the forward strand.
AACAGATACAGAATGTACACCTGGGAACATAGTTTATAACCTTTCATTTTTCACTGTCACATAAACAATCTGTAACCATCAGACAGACAGACGTTGAACACAAGGGACCCAACACAGACACACGTTGATCACAGGGGACCCAACACAGACAGACAATGAACACAAGGGACCCAACACAGACAGATGTTGAACACAAGGGACCCAACACAGACAGACGTTGAACACAAGGGACCCAACGCAGACAGACGCTGGACACAAGGGACCCAACACAGACAGACGCTGAACACAAGGGACCCAAAACAGACAGACGTTGAACACAGGGGACCCAACACAGACAGATGTTGAACACACCACCCAACACAGACAGACGTTGAACACAAGGGACCCAACACAGACAGATGTTGAACACAAGGGACCCAACACAGACAGACGTTAAACACACGACCCAACACAGACAGACATTGAACACAAGAGACCCAACACAGACAGACTTTGAACACACAGGGACCCAACACAGACAGACGTTGAACACAAGGGACCCAAAACAGACACACGTTGAACACAAGGGACCCAACACAGACAGATGTTGAACACAACGGACCCAACACAGACAAACGTTACGTTTGGATGTTCCTGTAGGAAAGACGTCAGGATGTGGACCGTCGCCAGCAGTTCTGTGTAGTCGTGGCAACGGAAGTAGTGAATCCCGCCCAGGATTGTCTCAAAGGTGTAGTCGGTCAGGTTTACCTCCCCTGGCAAAATGATTATACACATCCTGTTTACAAATTTTTATTTACAGTGCTGCATATTTACAAGGCTAAAAAAATACCAGTTATCATCATGAATAAAGTAAAAATGTAACTTTTTCAATTCTTCACCGGTGTACTGACAGAGCAGAGATGAACTAACGTCCGGCCCAACCGTTATCCTTAGAAATGCAGTTTGAAAACTATCTGTGCTTTCCTTGCTTCACAATAAAAAGAATCGCGCTCAGATTAAGGATTGTATGCTACTCAGGTATGGGACAAATTTACAATGAAAACTGAGAAGTGTCTTATAAAAAAGTGTACATTACAGCATCCATAAAGACCTAGATTTTTCAAACATTTAATGTGAACCCCAAGCATGAACCGTCAATTTACCACCTTAGTACTACCTGCATGGGTCATCTTAACATCACCTGTAGGAACCACCTCAGCACTACCTGCATGATCAATCTTTGAACAACCAGCATGTACCATCTCATCACCAGCAATGAACACTTCTCAGCAGTAATTCGTTTGTCCCCTTTGGCTGCCTGATAATTATAATTTTTTCTTTAAAAAAAAGAATTGTTTTAATTTCCCCCTCCAGTCACCTCACTTTGAAACCAGCTTCGATTCATACCAACGGCTACCCTGTTTTGCATTTCGCTTCATGTCTTCAATTTCATGCGATTCATCCCAACGGCTACCCTTCGCTGTTTTGCATTTCGCTTCATGTCATCAATTTTATGCAATTCATACCGACGGCTACCCTTTGCTGTTTTGCATTTCGCTTCATGTCATCAATTTTATGCGATTCATACCGACGGCTACCCTTCACTTCATGTCATCAATTTTATGAGTGCAATTGCTACTTTTCATCAATTCGAGAAGATAAGGGATTGCTCGTTCTTCGTTTTCATCGTCCTGAATGTTGCTTATCTTGCCTGAAAAGACCTAAGAGGTCGAGACGCGTCGTGTTTTATCTTGTAATTTGTTTGTCCCACGTGTCTGGTGGAATAATTACAATTTTTCTTTGAAAATTTTTTTCTCAGCAGTTAGTAAACCACCTCAAGACAGTAATATAACAAACCACCCCAAAACAATAATACACCATCCCAACACAATAATGAACCACCTTATCACCAGCATAATAGACCCCTCTAGGATCAGCATACATTGCAAAAATGCCTAAATGTTAGTGATAAGAGTCTTCCTACCATGATCAATTGTCTCACCTTCCAGTGCTTCAGCCATACGATGACAGTGATCGGCCGTTGCCTTGGCGATGTCCACGACCCGTTCGATGATGAAGCTTCCCTCTGTGTCAATGTAGACGGCTTCCCCGCCGGCTCCACCGAGCTCTTCCGGAATGCTGGTGTCCACCGCAAGCTGAATGCTGGGAAGGAAAATGACTGACAGGAATGAGGCACACAGACACTTTCTCATATGTACTCATCTCACATAATACCCAACAGAACAGTGGGAAGTCTGTGATGTGCCATACATAACACCCAACAGAACAGTGGGAAGTTTGTAATGTGCAGTACGTAACACTCAACAGCACAGTGGGAAGTTCGTAATGTGTCATTCTTTTTATACAAAACAGAGCCACAGTTTGTAATGTTTACACATCTCTACACAAAGCAGATTGTGGCTAGTCTGGGATGTAAACCAATCCTTATACCAAATACGATGGCCTTGGGTTTGCAACATGTACTCATCCCTATTTCAAACAGGATGGCGGCAAGTTTGTAATGTATTCTCATTCTTTTTCAGAACAGAACTGTGGCAAGTTTGTTATGTACAGTCATCGCTATACCAAACGCAGAACACTGATAAGCGCATACTGTTTACTCATCTTTACAAGTACAAAACAGACTGGTGGAAAGTTTGTAACGTGTACTACTCACCCCTATACCAAACAAATGACACAATACCATAAGTCTTCCTGGAAACTACGATGTTCTTTTGTCTCTTTAACAAAGACACATCTAATCAACTTTTTTCAATTCTGCTTTTTTTTTTGTCTGAGGACAACAACCCTAACATGAAATATGAACCTTCTTCTCTTTCTCATTGACGTGGACAATAATGCCAAGAACTAAGCTTTACTTCCTTTGTTTTTCTGCTAATCAAAGTCAGCTTCGTCCCAAATTAAAACTTAAAAATTAACGTTTTGGGTTCTTTTATTTCTTTTTCTGCTTGACAAACTTGTCAAATTCTCTTAGTCTTGTCCTTTTTTTTTTTTTCTTTTTTTTTTGGATTCAGCTTTCGTTTGTTGAGCAGTCCTTCATTATGCATAATGCTGAGTTTAATACCCACATAAATGAGCAGTCAATGACACTTACTGCTATTCATGCACTGTGTCCTTGTATTCCACTCACACTGTGTGATCAGAGTTAAGAGCACGCTTGTGTGCCTATGTCAAAGAGTGTATGAAACACACACACACACACACACACACACACACACACACACACACACACACACACACACACACTCATACACACATACTAACCCCAACAACACCATGTGCATAAAGATGGCACACGCAAGTGATCATACAATACTTCATACATAGCAAGATTTCAATCACACCATTTCAATCATCATTTTTATTTCACATACAATACTTCATACATAGCAAGATTTCAAACATACCATTTCAATCATCATTTTTATTTCAAACTCTGTGTCAATTCTCTAATGCTATTTGTTGTCTGTCCACTTCTGTTTTTATTTCTTCATGGGAAAAAAAAGAATGATTCCAAGAAACTTTTTTTTCAACTCTAAGGAACCACCTGTCCCCCATCAAACACTACTTTTTCGGAACATTTACTATTTGTATTGCCACTACCTTCCATTCCTAGTTATCCTTCCACTGACAACCTTAATTTCTAAAGATTTCTATACTTTCTTACAGTGAGGTTCCACTACAACATGCATAACACTCAACACACAGTATCAGTTTTTCTGCCAAAATAACAACTCCTACAACAGCATATGATCAGTCTTATCACAGACAGACCAAAATAACAACTCCTACAACAGCATATGATCAGTCTTATCACAGACAGACCAAAATAACAACTCCTACAACAGCATATGATCAGTCTTATCACAAACAGACCAAAATAACAACTCCTACAACAGCATATGATCAGTCTTATCACAAACAGACCAAAATAACAACTCCTACAACAGCATATGATCAGTCTTATCACAAACAGACCAAAATAACAACTCCTTCAACAGCATATGATCAGTCTTATCACAAACAGACCAAAACAAACAACTCCTACAACAGCATATGATCAGTCTTATCACAGACAGACCAAAATAACAACTCCTACAACAGCATATGATCAGTCTTATCACAAACAGACCAAAACAACAACTCCTACAACAGCATATGATCAGTCTTATCACAGACAGACCAAAATAACAACTCCTACAACAGCATATGATCAGTCTTATCACAGACAGACCAAAATAACAACTCCTACAACAGCATATGATCAGTCTTATCACAGACAGACCAAAATAACAACTCCTACAACAGCATATGATCAGTCTTATCACAGACAGACCAAAATAACAACTCCTACAACAGCATATGATCAGTCTTATCACAGACAGACCAAAATAACAACTCCTACAACAGCATATGATCAGTCTTATCACAAACAGACCAAAACAGGTAGGCATGAAAAGCCACTATTGCTGTTGCCACATACCACCACCTCATTTTCAGAAAACTCTCTGAGCTATAAAATGGTAATACACTTCAATCTTTCGCTTTAAAAATCTTACCTACAATCAATGAATACTTTAAGTTAATTCCCCTGATCAACCTCCATTCTTTCTGTGGCTGATTTGCAAACAGTCTGTCAAGGAAGTCCTTCATCTCAGGGGCTTACAACTCCTCTGATTATGTTGTTTGGGACCCTTTCATACACAGCTTTTCTCATGATCAGTATATAACTTTGACAACGACACCAAATTAAACTCCACCCTTCCTGTACTCGCAATGCCTCGCAATCGCGGGTTACCGACACTACATGGTGTACCCGACTGGGAATTCACTCGCAGAAGTTATTGCAGTTTCTTGAAAACAAATAAATGAAGCTTGTTCTATGCGAAACAGACCGTTGGCATCCAAAGGGCTGCAACTTTTCAACAGCATCTGTCAATAGCAAGAATACAGTGGCTCGCTTACTTGTGCCTTTTCATATGCTTGTGGACTCACCACATCTGCGTCTTCCCGACCCCTGGGGCTCCACAGATCTCCGTCACTTTACGAAGCGCCACACCCCCTCCCAACGCCTCGTCAAGGTCGGCACAAAAGGTCACGATGTTCGGCAAGCTCTGCTCCTGCTCCAACAGTTCCAGAGCACTCTGACTGACAGCGGCTTTCCTACCCTCCCCTGATACTATTTTGATCACTTCCAGGGCATCTTCCAGACTGATGCCGGCTTCTGGGAGACAGAAAAGTCAGAGATGCATACATATCATGTGCTGCAAAGTTTTCAGTCTGAATGGAAAGGTGTTCAAGTGTCCAAATGTGTGAACATACACTGCAGAGCTAAAAGTGGACATGCTACTCCCAAGTTTTGTATGCAAAAATTATCATTGTGCAGCTTCAGATCAAATTCACTTTGAGAACAAAGACATAATCATTCGCAAAGTGTGCTTACCAAGTGTGTGTGTGTGTGTGTGTGTGTGTGTGTGTGTGTGTTTGTGTGTGCCCATGTGAAGTGTGTGTTTGTGCGTGTGTGTGTAGTGTGTGTGTGTGTGGTGTGTGTGTGTGTGTGTGTGTGTGTGTGTGTGTGTGTGTGTGTGTGTGTGTGTGTGAGTGTGTGAGTGTGCTCACTCGCAAGAGTACATGTACATGTGTGTGCACATATTTTATGCATGAGTGTGCATGTGTGTGCATGCTGCATGATGCTGTGTATGTGTTGTTTTTGTATGAGTGCGCCTGAATATGAAAATAACAGTTGTACTTTTCTCTTGCTTCATATCACAAAATTACACAGGATATGAAGAGAGAGAGAGAGAGAGAGAGAGAGAGAGAGAGAGAGAAGAGAGAGAGAGAGAGACCGAGAGAGATGTGTGTGTGTGTGTGTGTGTGTGTGTGTGTGTGTGTGTGTGTGTGTGTGTGTATGTGTGTGTGTGTGTGAGCGTGAGTGTGTGCGTGTGTGTGTGTTGTGTGTGGTTGTGTGCATACGTGTTAGGCATGCATCACTTGCACATGTTTTTGTATAAGAAAGTGCATACATCAAAGAATTCATATCAACACCAAATTCTTAAAATTAACTAACTGGGCAAAATGGTAAATATGCTCTGAGATGCACACAGTCAATCAATACATGATGTTATGAACTCTTGACATAAAATTTTTGTTTCACCATACACAATTTGTAGCTTTGTATACCAGTTCTGAAACAATCTAGTCTGAGTCTATAAAATGTTAACAGGAAATGTTTATAGTGTTTCTTGAATATGCAGGCACTGAATGCTTGTGATATGATCAAAACTGAAGAAATACATGTTGTTACAAAACAGGATCTTACTGACCATGTGTGTGTTTTGTGTGTGTGTGTGTGTGTGTGTGTGTGTGGTGTGTGTGTGTGTGTGTGTGTGTAATGCAGATAACAACAGAACGCACACATGCATGTACCTAGTGTCACGGTTCACGTGTATGTAAGAGCATGTCCTGTCTCCACTGGAAAAATAAAAGTGTTCCTTAAACTCCACCTTTGCTGAGCTGCGATGGCTTGGCATGGTTCAGATCAGCAACGACCAGAAAACCAGCAGCCGACAGCTTGGCCCGGACAGCTGGTGACAACGGAAAGGTCAGCAACTGCCGCTGAGAGGTGACCCCCAGGCTTGAACTCACACCGGTTGCCATGACTCCCAGTAAGATGGAGAAGCCAAAATTGTCTTCAACCTATTGACCATCAAGATATTTTTATACACATGGCATTCACTAATTCAGGCTGCCTTAGTGCAGTTAATGTATTTGTGTACATACATGATTGCAGTTTGTCAATGTGTTTGTTCAAGTCTTACCAAATTAGCCATTTCAGCGTCTGTAGCATATCTTATACGCTGTGTGTTTAGCGAGCTGCTCAACTTTGCACCTTTTCATGGGTGTTGACATCATCCAACTGGTAACATCCCACACTGGACATGGCTACTCCATAACAGGGCTTATCGGGGCCTTGTATTGGTAGGTAAGATAAGATAATGTTGCTTATAACCCAGCTGACCCCTTGTATAGGTAGGCTGTTTCACAGCTGCACTGCAAACCTTGATGCTCCTCCCAGTGAAGTCTAGGATTCTGTTTGGCGCCTTATTGATGATATTCTCAATGTGGGATTCCTGCTCGAGATCTTTGCTAAGGGTGACACCAAGATACTTTATCCTCAGCTTGGAACTGGTGACCACGTGGTGAGTACATAATTATGCTGGATTGTTGTGTGATGCCGCATCATGTGGACAACAGAGCATTGTTTGGGGGAGGGGTAGAACAACATTTTTCAATGCAGCTTTAGAACAGTGACGTCAGCAAATCTGGCTAGCCACCTTCTACAAGTTCCACCACGGCGACATCAGAATCGACTCTGCGCACACCCCTCAGTGTTACACCCACCAGTACAGCACCAGAAACTCCCATGAGCTGCAGTACCAAGTAGAATCCTGCTGCAGGAACTACAGAAAGAACAGCTTATTTCTGCGCACTAGGAGAGAGCGGAACAATCTTCCAGCTGAGGCAGTGGCATCGGCCATGCTGGAGGACTTCAAATCCTGGATTTAACCTCCTCCCCCTCGCCTCTCCTGCACACCCCCCCCCCCCCCCCCCATCTATCCCTCTTTCTCACCTTAGTCTGTCCCACCCACTGCAGTGTAAGGCCCACTTATCCCCGCCCCCCCCCCCCCCCCCCCACTCCTTTCCCCTTGGAGGCCTGAAAATCATGGGTGGCCCCAGGACACCCCCCCCCCCCCCCTTTTTTTTTTTTTCCTTTTCATAAGCTGATGATCCGGGCAGCATTTGAACTACTGTTAAATCCGGAAACCCCCTCCTATAGTGTCAGAATCTTCAACTCGATGAAGGTGGACACTCAAAGAAAGAAGAAGAAGAAGAGCTTCCAGGTGACAAGCCTGCTCAAATCTTCCTTTAGGTAATCCTGGTCATTGCTGGAAATTGTGCTTCTATCAGTCAATGGCATGCTGTATCATCAGCAAAAAGCCTGGCTGTTGATGTCAGTCCTGTCAGCAAGTCACTTAAGTTGAGCAAGGACTGAACAGGTCCTAGAAAAAGTCTTGGGGTACAACTGTTTCACCTGGGGTAATAGGCTACTCTCAACTTGCTCTGTTTACCACCGATTGCTTCAAATGGAAATCACCGATCAAATCGCCAATCAACTGCGGTAAAGATGTGTCTTTACCAGCCTGCTGCGCAATTTCATTTTTTTTTTTTTTTTTTTTTTTTGGTCCGTATCTTCTCACGATCTAATGACGCCAATTTTACTACATTTTTACTATATTTTAGTATAATTTTCAACTGAAGTTAGAAAGTGAATCTCAACGCCAAATTTCCAAACAATATGTATAAGAACAATAAGTGCTAAATTATTTAGCACTCCCCGCTCCCCCTACCCTGTGACTGGATCAATTCGACTATAAATTTATAGATTATCATTTCCGAAATATCAATACCTTTTACGTGTATTGTAGTTGACGACTCAAAAACAAATCCCGCGGGAAGTGGGAATTCTTTCGCATGTTTTCGTGACGTCATGCATTGCTGGGCACAGACATTTCAGTTGTGTTAGAATGGTGCTCGAGGGTTGTCACAGGGATGGATGATCCCACTGAAAATGAAATATCGTCTTTTAAACGATTCTTGGAAAATTTCTGCCGTGATGTAGAGGAACCCTCATCAGAAGAGAATGACTCTCCAGTTCGGCATGTGTCATACATGCTGGAACCGTGTGAAATCGAAGGCGAAAGTTTACGATGGGCTCTTGACTACCTTAGCCAAACACAGTGAGTTCCCTTTTTGAGGTGTGCGTGCGTGCGTTTGGCATGTTGTTCTAGTAGTAGGTCAGAAGTTTGATGGAAATAATTTTCAGACGGTTGCAAAGTTACTGCACTGTTCAGATTTGACATTTGCTATCATAGATAAACTGACTTGACTGAAAGAAGAAATCAGATCGGTTTCTGGTCGGCTTTGTATCCGACTTGTTTTTCGCCCTCGTTGTCACTGGGACCGT
>CM065739.1:53714790-53724790 GCA_033310375.1 Conus canariensis
GAGATGCCCCCAGACTTTTGTTAAATTTGCAAACCAAATAGTATCCCACAGAAAATCTCCACTACTCTCCCCCTGCTGAAGTATAGGGAACATTTGAACAATCCCCCATCACCCCCTCCCCTTCCCCTCCTTTCGCTCCCCATCTCTACCCCTCCACCCTTGCTCCCTTATGAAATATTCGCTGTAACTGTTATTGTAAAGGCTTGAAATGTATAGCCCCCTACCCCCACCCCACCTCCCACCACCACTTCAGCTCCCCTTCCTTTCCCCCACCCCCAACTCCCATCACATACTTTGTTTTATGACAGTTTCAGTTTCATAGGTTTGAGATTAGCAGCCTCCAACCCCCAACATCACCCCTGATACCTGAAAACAATCTGAAGCTGTACTAAGGCATGTAAAAAGGTGCTCGCTGTAGTATAATAATCGTTCATAGAATACTACACTGTTTTTTTTTTGTTTGTTGTAATATGATATTATTGTGAAGTGATCAGGAGATATTGCCAAGCTGCTTCGTTATCATTTGTGGTACAGGCCGTAAGTGAGTCTTATAATCTGAAATGAGGACTGTTACAGTTGTGTCCCTTGGAAAGAAATGACAACAAGCATAGTTGATATTACAATGATTTAAGCAAATGTAAAACAGACTTTACAGTAAAATGGTGTCCACAGGTGAAGTTGGTGCAGTGTTCAAACAATGATGACAGCCCATGCCTAAAAATGATAAACTGGCCCGCACTATGTGTGATGATAGAGTTTACTGCCCTGACTGAATTTTAGATGTAATTTTAATCGTAAACTGCCAAGAAAACATAGACAAACGAATCACAAGACAAAACACTTGAAATGCTTGAATCAACGCCCATCTTGCGTTGAAGTGAATGAAGATAAGTGATTGGTCGTTCATTTTCGTTGTCCTGAGTGTTTTGTATCTTGCCTACAGAAGACCTAAGAGGTCGAAATGCATTGTGTTTTGTCTTGTGATTCGTTTGTTTGTGTTTTCTTGGCGGTTCACTATTAATCACATTTTAAATTTGTTTAGATTTCCGCCTACAGTCACCTCACTTTGCAACTGTCCTGATTGAGTTTGGGAGAAAATCACATGGTGTGTCCAACGATTTATAATCAGTGAGTTAAATTCCAGTTTGGACATTTTTGTTGTGACTTGAAAATGATTGTTCAAAATTGTTCAAAGGTTGTTTTTGTTTTTTCATTGATTATTTGTGTTAACGTACTTGTTTGTTTATTTGAGAAGTATTATTTTGCCAAAGAAATCACGATGCTTTTTGTTAGTAATGGGGGAAGGGACGTCTTGGTACAGGGCAGGAAGAAAAGGTAGACAAAGGAATAAACTTATTAAAAAAAAGATAAGATAAATTTTAGGAGCTGCTTTTCAATTTCAAACAAACGTTTTGTGTGTTCAAGTTACCCTTTCAAAATGAAATTGACTTTTTAAGTAAACTTTTTGCGTGCTTTTGGTGCAGCAGTATATAATGCGTTATGAAATGAAAGCAAAGTTGTGAAGCTAACAACTGTTTCTGTTATGTAATTTTTCAGTGCTTTTTGCTATTAAAAGAAAATGTCTTCACAGCCAGTTTGATGGGGTTAGAACTATTCATTGACACTCCCAAATGAACCAACCCAATATATATAGGAAGGAAACAGAGAAATTCACACGCTTTGATTTGTGATTGTGAGAAGTGACAAAAATTTTTTGAATTTCGTGGTAAGATTATGGAATATATTAAATCTAAAGAATGACTGTGATTTGTATATATTCTGGCCTTTTATTTTTGCCCTGAAGTAGTTAGCCTTCCTTGCAACGAAACATTGAAATTTACAGACTTTAAAAAAAAAAAAGAAAAAAGATCATCCATGTCTCAGAAATGGATACCTTTTCATGCTAAAGTCCACCTGGTGGTACATTTCTCTTTCCCTCCCTGCTTTCCCCCCTCCCCCTCCCCTCACCCCCCTTCCTAGATCCCCTCTCCATTTCCCTTCCCTCTTTCTTCTGATTAACTTCCTTTCTGGTGGGTAGGTTTACAGGTATCATACCTGTTTGTGGGATTTCTTTCTCCTCTCTCTTTCACTCCCCCCCCCCCCCCCCCCCCCCCCCACCCCCCACCCTCCCTGCTTCCCCCCACTCCTCACCCTGTCTCACTCATTCCTTCTCTCTCCTCTCCTCCGTTACCCCCCTCTCCCCTCACTTTTTCTCCCCTTTTTCCTTCCCCGGGTCCCCCCCCCTCCCCCCCCTCTCCCCGCCCACTGGTTGAATGTCTGGTGTATAACTTTAAAATTACTTTTGATCACTTGCTTAGAACTTCAAACTCTCTTTCTTTCTCTCATTGTGTATGTGTGTGGTGTGTATGTGTGTGTGTGTGTGTGTGTGTGTGTGTGTGTGTGTGTGTGTGTTAGAGAGAGAAAGAGAGACAGACAGACAGACACAGAGAGAGTGTATGTATATATATATATATATATTGACCTGTGTATTGGCAATGAATACAGCATTACAAAATAAGTACAATTGAATAAAAGTAGCAGGCTCTTTCATGACCCATATGTTAGTGTGTGGGCTGTATGCAGCCATGGCAGGTGTGTGTGTGTGTGTGTTGTGTGTGTGTGTGTGTGTGTGACTCTGTGTGTATTTGTGTGTGTGTATACATGTGTGTGTGTGTGACGCTGTGTGTGTGTGTGTATGTGTGTGTGTGTGTGTGACTGTGTGTGTGTGCGTGCACGCGCACGCGCGCGTGTGCTTGCACGCGTGCGTGTGCTTGCACACGCAAGTGTACCTGTCTGTCTGCTGTGTCTGTCTGTCTGTCTGCGCATGTGTTCGCACACAAGCATGCACAGCATTCAAAAGTCTCTCTGCTCAACAACACACTGCATGCAACACAAGATTAAAGAAACAGCCTGCCCTGCAGTAATCCCTCTTATCACCCCAAAGAATGGGAACATGTGTTGACACCCCGTATATTCCAGTCCCAAACATTGCTTTGAAACCTTGATGGTTTGCACTCAAAAGACCCAGTGTCCTGAATGTCTTTCCCATGTGTGTGTGTGTGTCGGCTCACAGGCCAGGAGTGGATAGGTATTGGAGGTCCTGGCGCCCTGAGTACTTCATAAAGTTCTACAGGATCTGCATTTCAGATTTCTGTCTGATGGTTTTGATGATAGCCTTGGATGTAAGACCAGCTAACACTACAAACAGTCAGAGTTGAAAAAAGATCTTGCAGAATTGGGGGGGGGGGGGGTGGGGGGGGGAGGGGGGGGGGTGGTCACTGGTTTTGTTTTCCTGCTGTTGTGAAGTGTGTGTGTGTGTGTGTGTGTGTGTGTGTGTGTGTGTGTAACAATAACAATAACAACAATAACAATAATTTAATTTCAGTCTTTGCAGGCCATCCGGCCCATGACAAGGAGAATTGCAATAATCAACATCTAGTTATAGTGAACCTTTCATACAAAAAGGAAAGAAAAGACACTGCTGCAGCTTTTACCACATCAACATCTTACTTGTGAAGTGTGTTGTGTTGTGTGTGTGTGTGTGTGTGTGTGTGTGTGTGTGTGTGTAAGTGCATGCGTGCATGTGTATGTGCATGGGTTTGGGTGGGTGGGTAGATGTGTGTGTGTGTGTGTGTGTGTGTGTGTGTGTGTGTGTGTGTATGTGTTTACATGTTTTGTTGTTCTTCTTCAGTTTAACATCTTCCCACTTAAAGTGATTACAGACAGATTGTGTAAAGGTGTATGTGTGTGTGTGTGTGCATGTTGTGTGTGCGTGCACACGCGTATGTATGTGTGTGTGTGTGTGCGTGAGTGCGCGCATATATGTGTGTGTGTGAGCAATTTCTTTTTGTACATGAGGGGTTGTTGAAAGTTAAAGATGAATCCCTACTGGAATGTGTAATAGATGTGGGCATAATGAACAAAGAAAAGTATGATTATTCAACATTTTAGGTAATGTCAGTGTGGTGTGTGTATGTGTGTGTGTGCTTTCCAGTCCAGATTGGCTGTTATCTGGAGATGAGTATGCTTTAGGCTGAAATGGAAAGAACTGAATTATGCAGTCAAGTTTTATCCACTTAACGTCTGCAAGTGTTGCTGAAATTTCTAGACTAACACTGCAGGTGTCTGTAACTCTCATGCGTGCTTGACATTGAGAGTGAGATGTGTATTATGAAAGTAAGCATAGACTGAGCAGAATGGAGCTCCAAAATATCATTTTAATCTGCATTTAATAAAAGCTGTCAAATTCTATAGCAATTCATGCCCCGCTTTCATGGCGACCTCAGTGTCAACTTCTTCACATCAATGCCCTCTTACAATGTCAACTCCAACTTTATGTGGATAAGATTCGACAGTGGGCGGAGGAAAACACAAACAAAGTTGATCCATTTTCACCATTTTTATCAGTGCTTTGCCAATCTTGAAATTCATCTGTACAAATCCGCTATTCTACCTGTGAAAGAAGCCCAGTTTCTAGTTGTTATTTTATTTTTTATTTTTTTTTAATCAAAAACTGAACTTTAAAGGTCACCTCCAATACTTAAAAACTGCATGTCAGACAGCACTGAACATTCTGAGAGTTGTGGCGCATACAGATTGTGGCATAGATAAGAAAGCTTTTCTCCATCTTTACAGGGTTCTGATCCACTCCAAACTGGACTATGGGTGTGTAGTCTACGGCTCCGTCAGACATTCCTACCTGAAAACTTTAGACCGCACCCACCATCAGGGGCGTCGACTCTGTCTGGGTGCATTCCGCACCACCCCTGTTTATAGCCTGTATGCTGAGGCATGAGAACCAACCCTCTCCAACCATCGGCTGAAACTTGGTTTGACATAGAGAGTGAGATCTGTACTATGAAAGTAAGCAATCAATCTACTGTTTGAATCTCTTCTGAACCCCAAAACCCTGCATATGACTGTTTTTTGACCCCAAATTCCAAAAGAAATTCAGTGACCACCTTAGTTCCATTCCTTTCCATCCTTGGGAATTCATATTCTTCCCCATTTGAACATTGCAGATATGGACCTTGGAGTGGTGAGTGATTTGTCAACGTTTCCTGATGACCCACCTTGGACTTGCTTCATTCAAGAGATCCGGTTTGATTTAGCCTCGTATCATAAACTTATGATAAAGATACCACTTGCTTCTAGGGAATTCATATTCTTCCCCATTTGAACATTGCAGATATGGACCTTGGAGTGGTGAGTAATTTATCAAGGTTTCCAGATGACCCACCTTGGACTTGCTTCATTCAAGAGATCTGGTTTGATTTAGCCTCGTATCATAAACTTATGATAAAGATACCACTTGCTTCTAGGCGTGCAAGTCCTTTGCTGAACTGTGTTCAGAGTTTCCATCCTTCAGAAGAATTTTCACCAGTGGCTCCAAATCTGAGGAGGGGGTTGCCTCTGCTGTGTATTGTGCAACAGGTCCTTCTCAGAGATGTTCTAAATACATTCCCACTGACAGCTCCATCTTCACTGCTGAGTTGACAGCCTTGGTCCTGGTTCTTGAAATGGTCTCTAAATCTGTATGAAGATTTCCTCATTTTGTCGGACTCCTTTCTGCTTTGGAGACGATTGCCAGCTGTAACTTCAAGCACCCTCAGCTACTGAAATTATTCAAACTGTACACCTCTCTGAAATCAGATGGATACAACATAGGTTTTGCTTGGGTTCCCACCCATGTGTGCATTCGAGGCAATGAGCTGGTTGATCAGCTTGCTGAGAGTGCCACAAAGAAAGAGTTGAGCAGGTTGACTATCTCTCACACTGATCTGAAACCCAAAGCCCAGGTTATGTCAAAGCCTTTGACAAGAGAAACAGAACTCACAGACAGAAAACAAACTGTTCCAAATCTTTTGTCCAATGTTCCTTTGTGGCCATAAAGAAGAAACAGTCTTATGCTGTTTGCGCACAGGCTACTCCTTTCCACCCTTTCTTATCTTTTAAAAGGTGAAGAAGCTCCAAGGTGCACTCCATGTCATGTATCACTCACGGTTAAACATGTTTTTTTTAGAGTGTTGGGACTTGCATGATGTGAGACATAAACACTTTATTATAGCAGACTCTATGAAAACCTTATTCAGAGATGTCTCACCTGATGTGATTCTTAAATTTCTAAAGGAGATCAACATTTTTCATCTCGTGTAAGGTTTTCTGAAGAAAGATTTTTAACAAGATTTCTGGTGTGTTTTTAGAAGGTGTATTTTAAAGGGTTGTGTTAATAAGTCGGGTTTTTTTGTTTTTTAAATGACTTGCGAGTTGACTTCAACACGGTGACAGCCCTGATATGGCTCTTTGTGGTCGGCTGGGCTATAAGCTACATTTTCTCTCTCTCTCTCTCTCTCTCTCTCTCTCTCTCTCTCTCCTCTCTCTCTCTCTCTCTCTCTCTCTCTCTCTCTCATATCAATGCCCTCTGTGACTTCATGTCAAGATTGTCAGTGTTGGCAAGTTCATAGGGATCAGCTTTTGACGGACATAGGTACACAGTCTGGATGGGAACACTCACGCATGCTGGCAACACGACTAAGCAATTATTTTCATCAATAGGAGTCTGGTAGTGTCCCATGTGTTTGGTACTTGGTCAGGCGCCAATGAACACCATCGAAGTGACTCTGGCAGTAGCGCAGTGTCTCCTCTGGTGTGTTGCCTCATGACGACTGGATGCTGACTGCTTCTTGTAGACTGCTGGTGCCAGAGTGGCAGTGAGATAAACCATGATATTGCTGTGGACTGGGGGCCAGAATGATTGGCATGGGAGAAATGGTGGCATAGTAGATGATAGTAGAAAAGAAGAAAAGAGAAAGAAAGAAAAAGGATCCTCGTCGACTCATGCGTATCGTATAAACAAACTGAGTCAGTGGTACCTTTCCGAAAAGTGCCGGGGGATGTAATAGTGTGGGAGGAAGAAAGAAATGGGGTACACCGGTGAAAATGATAGTAGAAAGTGAAACGGCACAACATTCCGGGCCTCTCACCTCTCCTTGCTGGTGCGTGCCTCTGCAATATTATAGCCCCACCCCCACCCCTTCCTTTATCCCCCACCCACCCTCATCCCTCCAGAAGGGAGAATAGCACATTGTTGTTGCTTTGCACCTGAGGTGTCATTTCCCTCCCCCCCCCCCCCCTCCCCCCACCTCCCCCCCTCCCATGTTCACCTGAGCCCGTCACGTAACTTGAGAGGTACAGCGACCTAGAAGGCATTCAGCCATTATGTTTTTTTATAATCTCCCCCAGTGCATGGCTGGGATTAAGTCTGGCGACTGGGGTCTGTAAGAGCTGGCCGGGGTGAGTATCGCAGCCGGCCGGCGCTTAGAGCACCGACAGAGAGTAAATCGTGAAAAGGGCGACTGATCCTGCGTAAACTAGGGACAGTTGGTTTGGGGGAAAATGAACCTGTGACTTCACTGCCTCGTTTATGTATACAGCTACTCTGTCTAAAGGTTTAAAATCTTAGTGTTAACCCCTTGGTTTCTGATACATTTAGATCTATTTGGCTTTAACAGTTGCACAGCGGGTAGAGTAATCATCAGTTTTTTGTTTGTTTTTTTGGGTTTTTTTTGGGGGGGGGGGGGGGTTCTCTTTTTTTTTTTTTTTGTAGGAAGTCCCTGACTCTGTGAAATGCCTTCTTGAAGTCCATGAAGACGTGGTCGCGCAGCCTACAGTTTTGGAAATGCTCATTGCAAAACGGAGGAGGGGGTCTTCAGGGGATAGTAAGGTGGGAGGTTAAAAAAAAAAAAAAAAAAATTTGCATCAGTGCAAGGGAGGTGGTTTGCTCCTAGAGAAGTTTCATTTTCAAAAATGTCAGTTTTTGATGGGAGTTGAATTGTAAGAATGACTCATATGTTTCACTTCAATAAAAAAAAAAAAAAAAAAAGTTGAACCCAGTGCATAAAATGTATGAAATTGAACATTAACCTGTCATGCACACACGCTCAAACACCTACATGCATGTATACACTTATCTACACAACACACACACACAACACACACACACACACACACACACACAACACACACACAAACACACACACACACACACACACACACACACACACACACACACACACACCACACTCACTCACACACACACACACACTCTCATTCACTCACACCCATGTATACAACACCCACATGTACGCACACACAACACTCAAATGAATTTACAGGCCTGCACATCAAGTACTACTTTCAGCAAAGATCCAAGATGGATGAGTCCGGAATTATACCATGGTTGTGTGTTCTTATGATGTGTTTTCCAACTCATTCACTCATCATTCAGGAATTATATCACCACTGTGTTCTTATCATGTGTTTTCCAACTCATTCCCTCATCATTCAGGAATTATATCACCACTGTGTTCTTATCATGTGTTTTCCAACTCATTCCCTCATCATTCAGGAATTATATCACCACTGTGTTCTTGTGATGTGTTTTCCAACTCATTCCCTCATCATTCAGGAATTATATCACCACTGTGTTCTTATCATGTGTTTTCAACTCATTCACTCATCATTCAGGAATTATATCACCACTGTGTTCTTATCATGTGTTTTCCAACTCATTCCCTCAATCATTCAGGAATTAATCACCACTGTGTTCTTATCATGTGTTTCCAACTCATTCACTCATCATTCAGGAATTATATCACCACTGTGTCTTGTGATTGTTTTCCAACTATTCCCTCATCATTCAGAATTATATCACCACTGTGTTCTTGTGATGTGTTTTCCAACTCATTCACTCATCATTCAGGAATTAATCACCACTGTGTTCTTATCATGTGTTTTCCAACTCATTCCCTCATCATTCAGGAATTATATCACCACTGTGTTCTTATGATGTGTTTTCCAACTCATTCCCTCATCATTCAGGAATTATATCACCACTGTGTCTTATCATGTGTTTTCCAACTCATTCCTCATCATTCCTTGAGATCAGGATTAGAAACGCCAGAAGAGAAAGACAAAAGAACTGTGAAACTTCATAGAGAAAACGGTGTGCGCAGGCGTTGATGTCAAACCGTTTACCAACACCACCTGGATATAGGCAGGTGAGATCTGTCAGAGATGTCTTATCTATAGGCAGCACCTGCCAAGTTCCGACAAGGGGTCAGCCTGGAGGTAACAGAGAGGTGGCAGGAAGGTGCGGGAGAAACATGGTGGGGGGTGGGGGGGGGAGGGGGTTCACAGTAACCCAGTTCTGACCTCCAGAGTCCAGCCCACTCAGGGCCCCTGTCAAAGTCCATCAGCTCAGGTGGGCTGACAGAGAGAACAGTGGGGAAGACAGTGTGTGGTGCCAAGGGTCAGAGAGAGGTCCAGTGGGGTGGTGGCGGTGCACCAACAGATGGAAGAGCAACGCAGAGAAAACAATTTATGGAAGCCCACTCTTTTGGTTGCACCTGCAGGGATTCTCACTATCCTGGAGAATGAAAAGCAAAGTCCACGGTTTCTTGTTTTGCCACACTTTCGTTTGATATAGGGAATTGGCTGTCAAAAATAAATAAATCAATCAATAAGTAGTAAATACCTGAATAAAGACATTTGCTTTTGCTTCCTTGGTAAAAGAATTAGGGGCAACAAGCTTCAAACTAAAATCCGTGCAGTATCCCATGTACCTGGAACTTGGAGAGAAGAGACGTACACAACTAAAATGAACAACACTGTATACAGAATTGGCATGGAGTTATGTGCCTTTGATTTTACAGCATTGGACAATAATCATGCTGGTAATGTTTAAAACCCTTGCAGCCTACTCGGCAAAGGCAATGTGGTCAAATAAAACCAGCATTCCTGTTGCAGCAATCGATGAGAGTCAAGAGCAGGGATGCAACATCAGGAAAAATCTGGTCAGACCAAGATCTGCAGGCAAAACAAATGGCCAATATTTTTCTTTTTATTTCCTCATCTGAACCCTTGGAATATTGGTGATTTCAGGTAAACATGGACCCTGTCAGAGCAAAAGCCACGGACCTTGTTGTTTATTTACCGCTGG